>JAQQST010001722.1:0-11877 GCA_028646485.1 Cryptoprocta ferox | reverse complement strand
GGGTGTTATATGGAAACCAACCTGACAATAAAGTGTAAAAAATAAAAAAATAAAAAAATATATAATAATCATCTCTTTAAATTTATAACTGAGCTTTAAAGAATGTAAATTTTAAAAAAGAATGTAAAGGGAATACAATGGTTGATAATCAAATAGGGATATGAAAACCTAGTATCTAAATTGTCCATGGTGGGGAGGGGGTGCTGGTAACAGGTAGGTGGGAGGGGCATAGTATCAGTCTTGGTTGTCCAGAGGCTCAAGTAACAACTCCCATGTGGAACTGGAGGTGAGAGTATAGGCCTCTGTGAGTCAAAAGATAGACGACATCACATTAACTCAGGACATTCAAAAAGTTAAGCTTTCGAAGAAAGAATATACACACACATGCAAATGTATATAGAGCAGTAGTTACAGGACACCCAAAGAAAACTCTTTTCTCTCAACCTGTACTACATGGAGGGGGAATGTCTCCCATGAGAATGCAGGTATGGGTCTGCATAGCACATGGAATGGGTAAGCTGATTTACAGAACACATATGACCCCACACCCCTCAAACTGACAAGCTAACATAAAAATCATTCCCAGACTGCTACTTACAGAAGCAAACACAAAACTTCTCCTCAAGGACTTGCAGACCCCAGACTGTGCAGGAATCCCACAGGTAAAAACCAACCAAAAAGATGAGTTCACGATTCAAAATTACTAAAACAAGACCTATTTATTGTGAAGACAATCAGCAATCAATAAATAATAAACTTATCTCTCTCTAAACATTATAAAATTAACTAATCTTTCAGGTTTTATAAATTATGTTTAAAGTACTTTGTGTCTAAGGGAGGGAATAGAGACTATAAGTAAAATGATATTATAAAAATAAAATACAACAGATTTGGCAAAGACTCAAAATGAATTACTAGAAAATACAAATATTCACATTCAAAGTAAAAACTCAATGGGTGGCTTGGACAGTGAGTAAAGAGAGTAAAGTGAACAAAGAGAGGGACTAGTTCTGAGAAAAATACCCAGAAAACAGTAAAAAGTGACTAAGATGTGGGGAAAGGAGTCAAGACTTTTGGAAGAAAAAAATAAAGAGATCCACTAAAATACCAAGTAAGTCAAAGAAAAAAAGTAATAAGAAAATAGAGGAAAGGCAATATTGAAGAAACAGACTAAGAATTTTCCAGATTTAATTAAAGAAATGAGGCCTCAGACTGAAGAATCACAAAGACTTCCAAACAAGATAAAAATTTTAAAATCCATGCATAGACACTATGTTAGGGAAATTGCTATACAGCAAATACAAAGATAAAATATTTTTCCTTACTGTTTATTTTCATTTTTCCAAGTTTTTATTTAAACTCCAGTTAGTTAACATACAGTATAATATTAGTTTCAACTGTAAGATTTAGTAATTCATCACTTACATTCAAAGATAAAATATTAAAACCAACCAAAGAGAAAGAAAATATTATCTACAAAGGAAAGATAATTAGACTTTCTGGTAAAAGATTTCTCAGCAACAATAGACTCTAGAAAGCCTTAAACATCCTTATCCTAACAGATTCTGTACATGCAGCCTTGTCTATTCTTCTCCATGCACTGGCAGGAGTTGCACGTGGTCCCTTGCTCAAATTTTGTTTAAGGACTTAAATAATACTTGGAGTTGCATTTTTGTTTACAAATATGTTTTCTGAAACTATCTTTTCATTATTGAGCTCTAATTTAATAGCATCCTGGCCTGAAAATTAAATCTACATGAGATTAGTTCTTAAGCTTTTTGAGACTCACATTGTGGCTAATATGTGGGTAAGTGTGGGTCTGTGGAATGCAGAAAATGACAGCTCCAAAGCAAACTCACAAGTTCTAGAAACTGCAATATATAACAGAGATGACATTCTCAGCCTTTGAAGGATAGGTTATTCAGTTAAATGTAGTACCACACTGCATGTACTTATTTTAACATGTGGCCTACTCATAGTATACATCAGTAGAAAGCAGAGCCACGTGCACCAATAAATCTGTCTCCAGAACATAATATTAACTTTAAAAATGTCAGGTCAGAATGACAGAAAAATATTACATATATATCAAGATTTAAAACATGTAAAAACATTTTTAAAACTATATTATATATATATTATATAGTATATATAATATATATGTATATATATAATATTATATATATATATAAACATGAATGAAAATAATGAATACTTTATTCAGGATAGTGGTTATCTTTGAGGAAGGAGGAAAGGATAAAGGATAGGATGGAAAAGTAGTTTGGGTTTTTTGTTTGTTTGTTTTTATTTTTATTTTTTTAAATTTATTTTGAGAGAGAGAGAGCGTGCACACGAGCAAGTGGGGGAGGGGCAGAGAAAAAGAGGGAGAGAGAGAGAGAATCTCAAGCAAGCTTCACACCGTGAGTGCAGAGCCCAATATGGGGCTTGAACTCACAAACCGTGAGATCATGACCTGAGCCAAAGTCGGATGTGCCAAAGTCAGATGCTTAACCAACTGAGCCATCCAGGTGCCCCTAGTTTGGGTTTTAACTGTATCTGTAACCTCCTATTTTTTTTTTTCAAAATAAGAACTGAAACCAAAAAAGACAAATGTTAACTTTTTTTGAAGTTGGATGTTGGGTATACGTATTGTCTTGGTTTCCATATATTTTTCTATATTGTCAAACTTTTCTTACTAAAAATTATAAACAGTAAAGGCAAGAATAGAAACAGATATAAGAGCTTTTATTTTCTTATATTTTCTTTTTTTGCAACTTATTTTTTTAATTTAGTTTTTTAATATAATTTATTGTCCAGTTAGCTAACATACAGTATATACATTGTGCTCTTGGCTTTGGGAGTAGATTCCCATAATCCATCGCTTACATACAACACCCAGTGCTCATCCTAACAAGTGCCTTCCTCAATGCCCATCGCTCATTTTCCCCTCCTCTTGTCCCCCCACCATCAACCCTCAGTTTGTTCTCTGCATTTAAGAGTTTCTTATGGTTTGCCTCCCTCTCCGTTTGAAACTATTTTTCCCCTTCCCTTCCCCCATGGTCCTCTGTTAAGTTCCTCAAATTCCACATATGAATGAAAACATATGATATCTGTATTTCTCTCTTCTTTCACAAGACTAAGCATACCATTCTAGCTCCAAATAACATCTACCAGCTAATTCAATCATGTGCTCAGCATCAGGACACTCAAACCAGTACATCATGGAGAATCCAGAATTAGGTAATATCTATCTTAGAACCAGGAGAACCAGAGATGTACTTCAAAAACAATTCTCCAAAACTTTGTGGAAGAAAGGGAGATGTCAAAATACATGTGAAATATTAACTATCGGAACTATAATGAGCCAATGAGCTGAGAAGATTCCCTAAATTTTCTTTCCCTGATCCCAGGTATGTTTTATGTTTCCAATTACCGTTCCGATTTCTCTGTTTTGCCATAGTCAATTCTACAGTAAATTTCTGATAGAAGTTCTCTCATCTCAGACTGACTTGAGATCTACAGCCAGGAACAAAGTTTAGACAGGACTCTGGAATAAAAGCGAGAAATCTTCAGCAAGACGATAATAGACAGAGGTGGAGGGCTCATAACTGCCTATATTTCTCTGGCCTCAGGAGCCCAAGACTGAATTAATCATAACCCTTTGTTCATGCTACACCTTCTTCTTTGGCACAAGCATCACGTGCTTGCTCCCTTAGTCTTGAATACTTTTATAAATGCCCATTAAGTTGGTGTTAACACAGAAACTAGAACATTGATTAGAATTGATATCTACTCTTACATCAACCCACCCTGTCACTCCCTAAGGTAACCAGCCTCCTGAATCTTGGGTTAATCATTCCTTTTCTTACATGTTTATATTTGATATATATCTACCATAGGTATTCCAAGAAGAATATTGTTAAGTTTGAAATGATCTGAAATTTATAAAAGGGTAACAAAATTTAAGTAATTTGGGGTTATTTGATTTTATTTATGAATATTATACTACTTAGATTCACTGATATTATTGGATATAGCCGTGGCTTATATTTTTCTATATTTTCCATTGCTACATAATAGCCCCTTGTGTCAATATACCACAATGTGTTTATCCATTCCTGTGATGTATATTTGTGTTGCTTAGTTATTCCTGCTACAGAGTATGGGTCCAAACCAACATAGTTTGTATTTCTGTGCTCCAAGTTACTCTCTTACATGGGCAAGTTTCTTGGTTTGTCTGAGTCATGGATTTCTAAAATGGGCATAGAAGTTATTTTCACAAAGTTGTTAGAAGAATTAAATAAAATTTCCAATGGTTTTTACAAATAAAAAAGTCTGATCACCTCAAAAAATGCAGAAAGTGCATTTGATAAAATCTGGTACCCATTCATAACCAAAATCTCTTAGCATACTAGAAATAAAAAGAATAACCCAAGAGAGTTTGTCCACTACTAATCTATAGTGAAAGTTATGCCTGGTGCATTTCTAAAATAATATCACTGAAGTTTAGAAATAAGGCAAGGATGACTACTATCCTTGGCTCAGTCAATGGGCCTCTGACTCTTGATTTTGGCTCAGGTCATGATCTTATGGTTTGTGAGATGGAGCCCCACACTGGGCTCTGTGCTTACGGCATAGAGCCTGCTTTGGATTCTCTCATTCCCTCTCTCTCTGCCCTTCCCCTGCTCTCTCTCTCTCAAAATAAATAAATAAATAAACGTTTTTGAAAGCGTTATTCAACATTGCTTTGTAATTCTTGGCCATTGAAGTAGTGATAAGAAAAAGAAATAAAATGAACAGTCAAAATTTTAAAAATATGATTCATATTTCATAATTATCAACCATTTGCTCCATCTTATTTGTATAATTAAATATAGGATAATTAAATATAGTTTAATTATGAAGTGATTTATTCAAGATTTTGTTTCCAAGGCTGTCAATAGACAGCCCTCACCATATACAATGACCTATAAAAATGGTGGTGGTAGTAGTAGTAGTAGTAGTAGTAGTAGTAATAGTAGTAAAATAGATAACATTTCTGGACCCCTTGCTTCATGACAAATGATACAAAGCACTCTACATGTATGATTTTATTAAACCTGTACTCCATGAGGTAAATACTATTTTATTTTCATTTTACACAAGGGGAAACTGAGGCATAGAGAAATTAAGCAACTTGCTTAATATTGCACAGCTAGTCACTAGCAGAATTGGAATTTTAACACAGAGAATGGTCAATATCTCGGCCACTGCTTCTCTCAATCTTTCATTTTCCTTCTCTACCAATTCTTGACATTCTTGACATTTGGTTTTTTCAGATCTCCTGAATACTGTAAAATTGTTAGTTTCATCCTCCTTCTTTCAGTGGTTAGCTCTTTTCTATACTTTTTTCTCCCTTCTTCCCCCATTCCCTTCACAATGGAGGTTTCCCAAAAGCAAACCTCAAGAACATATCCAGTCCTAGAGCCTCATTGACCAACTTAATGCTAATTATTCATAAATCAACACCTTTAAACCTGGCCAACCTCACTGCTACAATAAAAGGCCAAAGGATTCATCCTATAGTTTTGGTAAAAAATGAAGCACATAATGAACCAGAGTTTACCAGGGAGGGTTAATAATATAGGTAAAGAATATAGACAGAATATGAGGATTGGAAGAGAAAAAGACACAGAAGAACAGTCAAAAGAAAAGCAGGAAAGGAGGTAGAGGAATATGGAGTAGGGAACAAAATGTAGATCTAATCACTATGAATCATTCATGCCAGTGATTTTTAATCATTTATAAGAGTAATTGCCAAAGAATATTTTTCTCTCAAAGTAAAATTGTTACTCTAAGCAGGAATTAGAAACTGGAATCTGTGCCTCTGAAAATATCACAGAGGAGAGATAACAGAAGGCATGATGTTTTTAAAAATTGATCTGAATACCTAAGTTTGACTATGGCTCCCAGAAAGTAATTTTGGCTAGATCAAGTGCAGAAGGTAATCACATGATCCAGAAGATCATTCATTTATTTATCTATCCATTTGGTGATTAATTCATCTGTTCTACAAATATTGGGCTTCTTACCTATGATGGAACATTAAGAGAAACCACACAAAGGCTCTGTCATGAGGAAGCCACAGTGTGGAAAGAAGGGAAGATAAATATCGGGTGAAAAACAGTGTGATAACTTGTAGGATAAATACAAGCAATGGAGCTCGTGGAATTTTTTTGGAGAACATCCCATCTCAGCCTCAAATGAGGTCAGGGGTGGGGTGAGGTCATGAAAAGGTTTCTAGAAGACAGCAAAATCACAGAAAACTGTAACATATAAAAACTCTTCTGACTAGCACCAAAACTGCCCTCTATTTTACTCAAAGAATAGCTGGCATTCTGAATAAAGAGTGTGAATGTGATATAAGTGTGTGTGTGTGTGTGTGTGTGTGTGTGTGTGTGTGTTGTGTATAAGCTCTAAGTATGTGACAAAGATTTAGAAAATAATTCTTGGAAAGCAGAATTTACTGTCAGTTGAGAGTTTCTCTTAAACTTTACTTCCTAAAGTTTCAGGCTTGTAAAAATAATTGTTGTCACAGAGAGATAACTGGGAAGAATAGTGAGAGTCAGAAACATGGAAATGGAGACAGTGAAGGAAAGCACAAATGGGAAGAGAAAATGAAAAAAGAATGCAAAGTGGTGGAGTAAGAGAAGAGAAAGGCATGATGGAATAAAAGTGAATGGATGAATGAAAGAAACATAAAATAGGAAGAGTTTTGATGGGAGAAGAGCAGCAGTAAGTGTGGGGATTTGTTTAATAATTAGGGCACAGATAATAAGCAGAAATAAAGATTTCTGTTTTAGAAAGAGAAAGGCATGTAGATGATGAGTGAGAGAAGGGTGATGATGTGTATAGGGTAGAAGGAGAGAAGAATAGAATGTGACGTGAAATGGTTTCTGGAAGATAGATAGAAAGAAAAGTAAAGGCAAGTGTGGGAAATGGAACATCAAAAGAATGGGAACAGAAAGGAGGGCTGGTAGAGAAATTGATGGGGCTGGGGAGAAGGGAGAATGTCTGCGAAGACATAAAGCACAAAGCACAAAGAATACTAAACAAAATAGGTTCAGAGTGAGAGGCAGAATGTTGATAGAAGAACGACAGGATGGAGAATGAAGGCTAGCTCCCTAACTGCACACTCACCTGGCAAGAAAAGGCTGCTCTGATTCTGGATTTTGTAGCTCCAGCCTACAAACTCAGGGATATGGCCATGTGCTGAAGGACATATTAGTGCATGGGACTGGAAGTCAGGGCTGGCAAGGTTGGGCGAGATTTAGAGGCTGTGGGGCCCCAGAGACCTTTCCCTAGAGTCTCCTGGGGGGAGATCAAGTACATCTAAAATACCATGGAGCAAGAAAGTGTGGACATGATCTCAAGGGAAAGTTAAAAGCACTGGAAGCCCTGCCCAATGAAGCCACTCCACTCTTCCAACTGGGATAGTTAAGCTTATGCACAGGCAACCCCAAATGGCAGACACTTGTGTATCATTATTCTAGTCACTCACACCGTCATCATATTATTACTTTTCTATAATAATTAAACTATGATGCAATGGCCAAAACCAGAACATTGGAGCCAAATAACAACTGATTATAATTCTGGGACATACCACTTCAAGTTCTGTGGATTTGGCAAATTCGATAGCCTTTCTGAGGTTTTACCTGAGGTTTTTTATTATGATAAAATTCTAATAATATCTAATCTTTTAAAATCATTGATTTAAGAATTAGAATATTATATGTAAGGTGCTGAGAATGGGCCTCCTGTGTAGTAAAAGACTCAAATGGTAATTGCTGTTGTGGCTGCTTCTACTGCTACTGCTATGATATGTTGTAGGTATTAAAACAAAGTAAGTTCAAGTTTTTCAGATGTTGCTAAGATGTACTGTTTAGAGCTCATTTACCCCATCTGACAATGTGCTCCTGGAGGAAAGGGGCTGTGATGAACTCACTTTTGTATCCAGTAACTTCAGAACAATGCCTGGCAGGAAGTAAGCACTCAATAAAGATTGGCTGGATAAATGGCCAGTGAGTAACCATCCTTCTCTCATTTACCCTAATATCCTGACTTCACCAAAATGCCCTACCTTGTCTACCATTCTCCAACATAGAACTCTTATTTACCAAGAGTAAATATTAAAAACATCAATGCATTATTTTCTCATTATTTCCTTTGTTTTTGCAATAAGCTAATGCATTTTCCTCTTTACTAGACTAATTTAACATTTCTTATCTGGGGATCAATTTATTATTAATGTTTTTTATTAGTTTATTGCCAAGTTGGTTTCCATATAACACCCAGTGCTCTTCCCCACAAGTGCCCCCCACCATGACCATCACCCCCCTTCCCCTTTCCCCTTCCCTCTTTAGCCCTCAGTTTGTTTTCAGGATTCAAGAGTCTTGATTTGCCTCCCTCCCTCTCCCTAACTTCCCCTCCTTCCCCTTCCCATGGTCCCCTGTTAGGTTTCTCCTGTTAGACCTATGAGTGAAAACATATGGTATCTGTCCTTCTCTGCCTGACTTATTCCACTTAGCAAGACACTCTCAAGGTCCATCCACTTTGCTACAAATGGCCAGATTTAATTCTTTCTCATGGCCATGTAGTATTCCATTGTATATATAAACCACATCTTCTTGATCCATTCATCAGTTGATGGACATTTAGGCCCTTTTCATGATTTGGCTATTGTTGAAAGTGCCTCTATGAACATTGGGGTACATGTGCCCCTATGCATCAGCACTTCTGTATCCCTTGGGTAGATCCCCAGCAGTGCTATTTCTTGGTCATAGGGGAGTTCTATTGATAGTTTTTTGAGGAACCTCCACACTGTTTTCCAGAGCAGCTGTACCAGTTTACATTCCCACCAACAGTGTAGGAGCGTGTCTGTATCTCCACATCCTCACCATCATCTATAGTCTTGATTTGTTCATTTTAGCCACTCTGACCAGTGTGAGGTGGTATCTCAGTGTGGTTTGATTTGTATTTCCCTGATAATGAGTGACGCTGAGCATTGTTTCATGTGTTTGTTGGCCATCTGGATGTCCTCTTTGGAGAAGTGTCTCTAGATGTCTTCTGCCCATTTCTTCACTGGATTGTTTGTTTTCGGATGTGGAGTTTGGTGAGTTCCTTGTAGATTTTGGATACTAGCCCTTTATCCAATATGCCATTTACAACAATCTTTTCCCATTCTGTCGGTTGCCTATTAGTTTTTTTTATTGTTTCCATTGCAGTGCAGAAGCTTTTTATCTTGATGAGGTCCCAACAGTTCATTTTTGTTCTTGATTCCCTTGCCTTTGGGGATGTGTCGAGTAGGAAATTTCTGTGATCGAGGTCAAGGAGGCTATTTCTTGCTTTCTCCTCTAGGATTTTGATGGTTTCCTGTCTCACGTTCAGGTTCTTCATCCATTTTGAGTTTATTTTTGTGTATGGTGTAAGAGAGTGGTCTAGTTTCATTTTTCTGCTTGTTGTTGTCCAGTTCTCCCAGCACCACCTGCTAAAGAGGTTGTCTTTTGTCCATTGGATACTCTTTCCTGCTTTGTCAAAGATTAATTGGCCATACATTTGTGAGATCAGTTCTGGTCTGTTTATTCTATTCCATTGATTTATGTGTCTGTTTTTGTGCCAATACCATACTGTCTTGATGATGACAGCTTTGTAGTGGAGGCTAAAGTCTGGGATTGTGATGACTCCCATTTTGGTTTTCTTCTTCAGTATTACTTTGGCTATTCGGGGTCTTTTGTGGTTCCATACGAATTTTAGGATAATTTCTTCTAGCTTTGAGAAGAATGCTCGTGCAATTTTGATTGGGATTGCATTGAATGTGTAGATTGCTTTGGGTAATAATGACATTTTAACGATGTTTATTCTTCCGATCCATGAGCGTGGAATGTTTTTCCATTTCTTTGTGTCTTCTTCAATTTCCTTCATTAGTTTTCTATAGTTTTCATCGTACAGGTCTTTTACATCTTTGGTTAGGTTTTTTCCTAGGTATTTTATGGCTTTTCGTGCAATTGTGAATGGGATTACATTAACAAAAACAAAGATAAAAATCATATGATCCTCTCGATAGATGCAGAAAAAGCATTTGACAAAATACAGCATCCTTTCTTAATAAAAACCCTTGAGAAAGTCCGGAGAGAAGGAACTTACTTAAACATTATAAAAGCCATTTATGAAAAGCCTACAGCTAATATCATCCTTAATTGGGTAAAACTGAGGGTTTTCCCCCTGAGATTAGGAACACGACAAGGAAGTCCACTCTCACTACTGCTATTTAACACAGTGCTGGAACTCCTAGCATCAACAATCAGACAACAAAAGGAAATAAAAGGCATCAGAATCAGCAAAGAAGGAATCAAACTTTCACTTTTTGCAGATGACATGATATTCTACATGGAAAACCTGAAAGACTCCACCAGAAGCCTACTAGAACTGATCCCTGAATTCAGCAAAGTCGCAGGGTACAAAATCAACGTACAGAAATCGGTTGCATTTTTATACACCAATAATGAAGCAACAGAAAGAGAAATCAAGAAACTGATCCCATTCACAATTGCACAAAAAACCATAAAATACCTAGGAATAAATCTTAGCTTATTTTCAAAGAAGGTATTTCCTAGTTCATATATTCCAATCTGAAGAAAACTGGAAATAATTGTAAGAAATTTGATTTGTTATTAAGTCATTTTAATCTATAATTTCCAATATCTATTTATTCCATTCAAGAGCCATTGAGAGTCAATCAGCAAACCATGCTGAATTAAAAACATTTTTCAAAAATTCTTTCATATGATCCTTATATATGAATTTTATATAGTTATAAAATCTGCATTGATAAAGTTAAGAACAGCCCAAAATTAAGTCATAACTGGACTTTAATTTTAAATCCCCACCATTGACACCACCACTATTGATTTGTTTCAATCAACAAATGGGTTGTGATGGGATCTGGTCATTACTGACAGAAGGTAAGTCTTTTGTTGCAAAGGTTAGGCTGAAGAACAGTTAGTTCACTGAGAACATGTTGTAATTGATCAAAAGGAAAGAAGACACTTTCCTCAGAGACAAAAACCTCTTTGAGGATTATGAGTGTAATGATGATAAAGTACTAGTTAATTTGTATTGAGTGATGACTATATGACACACACCATACTATCACATGCTTTTGTTCATTTTATACTCACAATAGAACTTTTGTGTCAGTACTGTGAAAGGCAGTACAGCTTATTGTTTGGGCTAACAGACTGTGAAGTTGTAATCCCAGCTCTACCACTTACCAGCTCTGAGATCTTGGGCAAATATCTTAACCTATATGCACCTCAGTTTTCTAATCAGTAATGAGAATTAATAATAGTCCACAACTCATAAGGTTGTTAACTAGTAATAAATGAGATTATGTAAAATATTAAAACAACCCTCATAATAGGAAAAATTACATAAAAATTACTGTTGGGGTGCCTAGGTGGCTCAGTCAGTTAAACATCCACGTCTTGATTTCAGCTCAGGTCATGATCTCACAGTCATGAGATCAAACCCCACGTCAGGTTCTGTGCTGAGTGTGGAGCTGTTTCATATTCTCGCTCTCTCTTTCTCCGTCTCTCCCTGCTCCTCCCGCATTCACTCTCCCTTCCTCCCGCTCTCTCTCTCTCAAATAAATAAACATTTAAAAAATTACTGTTGGAGGAGGACAAGATGGCGGAAAAGCAGGGAGCTCTGTAATCCGAGCACGCCCGTATGGATTAAACTGAGAAGGACTGAAGGGATAAAACTTGGATTTGCAAGTGGGGGAAAGAAGAAACAGACGCCAGAAAGAAGACAACCTCAAAGATGCCTGAGTGAGTG
>JAQQST010001721.1:0-11878 GCA_028646485.1 Cryptoprocta ferox | reverse complement strand
CTGAAATGGATGGGTCTTGGCTAGCACAGGCAGTGAGGGGGAGCTCTCCATTAATCCGTGAGTCCTCTTTATGTGAGTGACAACCCTATTCTCCTGAGTGGGACCCAAGACCTCGTTAAAAATTCTGCAAGGGGATGGGAACATACGGAGGGCCAGAGTTCTTATTTTAAGAGAGATATGGGCTAGAACTTGGATTGTGGTGCCTCGCTTCATCCCCCCTTGCTGCAGGATTGAGGCTGGCTCCATCGCACTCCTCTGTTCCTTCCTACTGCAAATATTCTGTGCTGGGCTCCTTCAAGTGCCCTATGTCTTTTGTGGTCAATGCAAGGCTGGAAGGCAAGCCCTGTGGGTGGGCCCATGTTGCCCAACTTTTGTCTCAGTTGGGAGGACGCTGCCCAAATCCCCACCTGACATGACAGGACATTACTCTGACATTCTGGCCCTGAATCGCCACAGCAAATGCCTAAGTAGAAAAAGTGCAAGGACATGGGAATGGAGACATCAGTGGCCCAAGTTCTTCACTGCAGATGAGGACAGCATAAAGCTGAGAATGAAATGATGAGATGAGGTTCTTCTGGCCTCCCAAGGGAGGCCAGCTCCTCCCAGCTGCTCTGGACTTGACCTATGGGCAGAAACTCCAATGCCTTAAGCCTCTCATTTTCAACGTGGTTAGGAAAAGCAAGTCTCAAGGGGCCCCGTTGCTTAACCTATACCTGAGTAACATGAGCTCAACGAGACTGTCCGGTTAAAAGGTGAGGAGATCTCTCATGGACGCTAGCCGGCAATGCTTCACAGGCAATTCCTGGTTTGAAAAAGGGCCAAATTATGGAACTGGATACAACAAGTTCCAAAGTTCTCCTCATGTAATGAGAATGGGATAAACCTGAGAATGAAGTGACCAGCACACTCTTTGGGAAGCTGGCTGTCTTGGGTAACAGAAGCACATCTTGTCTGGGGCAAAGGAAACCTCCAATGGCTACACTGGCAACCAGTTTTGCAGGAATTCTTCATTTGGGACTTGAGAAAGGGAGGGGAAGCTGCTAGCTCTGAGTGGATTTCTTCCCCTTACCTACAGTGGATACTGTCACCAGTGGTTTTGCTGTAATCGGTTTTGACGCTTATGTGTTTGAAATCAGGCTCTGTGGAAGTAGTCCATGAATAGGCAACGATACCCTGGCCAGTTCTGGGAGCTGAATGCCCATCTAGGAACCTTTTGGTTTTCCATAGGAAGTCACCTCAAGCAGCCAGGGGAGGGAGATAAACTGGGTAAGGATCACGGTGCCTACTCCCATCACTGCCAAGCCCCACCACCTCAGGAACAGGTAGTGATTCTTTCTTTGGGGGATATCAGAAACTGACTGTTCGAGGCTAGCATAGGAATGGCGTGGGAGCTGGCCACCAATCCCTGGGCATTTGCTGTGTGAGTGAAAACCCGTTCTCATCTTCACTGGGACCCTAGACCTCCTCAGAAAAACAAGCAGGGGATCAGAATGGACACATGATGGGTCAAAGGTCTTCAGTTCAGCAGACAATGGGATAAAACTGAGAAGAGAATGACGACCTCTGTTGCTCTTCTCCCCACAAGTGAGGGTGCTTCCTCCCAATTCTCTGGCTTTACCTATACACCAATCTTTAGACTGGCAACCTTCAAGTGCCCTAGGTCTTTGTCGTGTCAAAATATTTCTAAAAGGCAAGTCCCAAAGGCAAGTTTGCCCAAACTCTACCAGGGTCAGGATACCTTGGGAGGCTCCCCAATTAAGATGAGGGGGCATTGCTCTTCCGTCTGGCCTTGAATTCTCCACAGTAGGGACTTATTTACAAAAAGAGTAAGGGGATGGGAATGGATACATAGAAAGACAAAGATCTTCATCGGACGAGAATGGGATAACTCTGGGAATGAGAACCGCACAATCTCCTGGAAAGCTCACTGTTTTCTGAAGGACAAACACACATGGGCTGGGTAAAAGGGAAGCATTCATCTGCTTGAGGAGGGAGCAGACGGAAACCTGGGGGCCAAATACAAGCTTAGCATTCCCTGCCCCTATCCCCAGGAGGGATATGTGTGACATTCTTCAGGCATCCTCTGGCTACCCAAGGACAAAGGACAGGACAGAAAACAAATAGTTAACTGATAGAGCCTCCATCGGAGGACAAATATCTCAGGAAAAGGCAAGAAAAACGCAGGGACCTTATCTCCAGACACCTATGGACTCTGATTCCTGGAGCCCCAACATCACCCTGCATTCCAAAGTGATATGGGGAACAAAGGCAACAGGAAAAGGCAGATAAAACTGAATTTCCTGGGGATCCTGGGTGGCTGAGTCCCTTAAGCCTCCAACTTCAGCTCAGGTCATGATCACACAGTTCCTGACTTTTTGCCCCATGTGGGACTCTGTGCTGACAGCTCATAGTCTGGAGCCTGCTTTAGATTTTCTGTCTCTGTCACTCTGTCCGTCTGCCAGTGCACATAATCCTGGTCTCTCTGTCGTCTCTCTGTCTCTCTCTGTCTCTCAAAAATGAACAGAACAAAAAAATTTAAATGTAATTTCCAGATCACCTGCAGCACATTGACAAATACTTGAGGCTGCCACAGTAAAATGTATCTCCTGGAACGCCTTATTGTCTTAATGTTAATGTTTTGCTGGAGGCAAAATCATGTTACCTTGACAACAGCTAGGCCTCCAGTCATCTGTGTGTCTTTAGCCCATGCAAGTGCTTGCCACTTGCCATTTGGCTTTACCTTCCCCAAGGCCATATTATAGAAGCAATCATTCTTCACATGATCAGTAACAGAAATAACAATATAATGATGATGATGATGATGATGATAAAAGTACTGATAATAATAAATTCGACGGAACACACTTGAAGACCAACGTTGTTCACCTCAGCTGAAAATGGAATGAAGGCTTCTGGCTCCTGGCTTTCTCGTCTATTTAGTGGGTAGAGGCGCTCGTGATCTATCTGAATGTTGGCTTCTTGCCCTGGCTGGCTGGCAGCCAAGTCTGTGGAACTGAGTTCTGGTCCCAGAGTCCTTGCCTTGAATGGACTCTGTGCCATGACCATCTTGGAAAAAACAAGGCTCAAGCTCATACTCTGATCTTCTCAGAATGCAGGAACCTCCCAGGGGCCAGTGGGATCAGGGTAACCAACCCCGCTCAGGCCAACAGAAGCCTGCCAAGCGCACAGGTCTCTGTCAAGGAGGGCACTATGTCCTTCGGAATCACCCTGGGTTAGCGGGTTGTGAAGGCTGGGCACTGTCTGAGTAACAGCCACATGGTTCCAGACTCGGACCTCTGATCACCATCTCCCCTGCCCAGAAGGGAGGACGGCTCCCTCCCAATAACACTGGCCCCTTCCCAAGCCTTTTTGCCTTCTGTTTCCAAGATAGGTCTCACACGTGAGCCCATGGAGAACCCATTCATTACCCACGTTCTCCTGGACTTAGGGGAACTTAAAAGGACTCCACAATGAAAATCAGAGAGAAATGTAACCAATCTCGGACTCTCCACGCCTGACAGTAAAACCTGTTTTGAAAAAGACCACGGGAATCAGAAAGGGATGCACTTTGGTCCATATTCTTTGCCTCAGATGATAACAGAATAAAGTTTTGAATGAAGTGAATGGCACAAATCTCCAGGGAAGCTTGGTGTCCTAGGACTTTGGAAAACCTGGGGGCTATAGAGAACTGGAACATATTTTAGCTACAGCTGAGAATCCGAAAGGAGCATGAAAACGCTCAAATTGACCTCAAACAGTGGTGGAGGGCTTGGGGCACTTGCCAGCCTTACAGCTTTTCCTGCCAAGGGATGAAAGCAGTATGATTTGGAGGGCGGAGTCTCCATGGGCACTGGTGACCAAGACTGTGGAACTGGGTTCTGATTTTTGAGGTTGTGAATAGTCTCTTTAACATTCACCTACTGTGGAAAGGGACTGGGCATGTATGTGGCAGCCGTTCGAGGCTCAGAATGTAGGATGTGCAGACAGTCTATGGCAGGGGCACAGAACACAGGAATAGTCAGTGCACACACAGAAGGCTTCGATCCCTCAAGGTTTTAGGAAGACAACATTGTTCCCTGGATATGTGAAATTAGTTGTTAAGGGGGTAGAAAACAACCTTCGTGTATGCTCACTTGGAGTTAATCAACCCTTTCAGTGTGGCATTGTGTGTGTGTGTGAGGGGGGGTGCTTCTGACTATGGCACAAAAGGCCACATCTCCATCAGCATTTGCCACACAAGTGAGGCCAACTGTCTCCGATTATCACCTGCCCCTACTCACAAGGAAACCTCATGTGCTTAACACATTCAAGTCCCCAATACCTCCTGTTCACAAGGGAGATGTGGCAGACACTCCAGGGGCACCTCTTCCCCAAGCAATTCCAAATGTCTGGGAACTTGGCATGATCCACAATTAAAATTGTAAGAAAAGCCTGCCGGACTCTGTCCCTGAATGTCTCCCAGTGAACACACGGTAAGGATCAGTGGAAGGGAATTGAAAAGGATACACTGAGGGCTCAGGTTCTTCATGTCATATGAGACCAGAATGAAGCTGTAGAGAATGTTCCAAGCACAAGTCCCTGGGCAAGGTTGGTGTCCAAGGAGCAGGAAAGTCCTGTAGCCTGGAGACAAGTGGAAGATCCAGTAGCTACACCAGGGAGTTCTGTGGGCCAAAGTCATGCACAGACTTCCATAAGGTGAGGAATGTGTCAAGCTGTCCCCAGCTCTCAAGCCCTTCCTATGTGTGGACAGGTACTTGTGACTCACAAAGGAGGATCTTGCTCCTGCCAAGTCTGCAGATTGGGCTCTCATATTTTCGTCTTGGAGTCATTTTGTGTCCTTACCTGCTCGGTGACTGGACTTTCCGTGCATGGACCCTGAGTGTCTCAGGAGGCCAGGAGTTCAGGCTTTCCTGAAAGCGGTGGACAGAGAGCAGGGCAATGGTCCCATGCCAAGAGAATCCTGCCAGACACAGAGTTCTTCCTGGCAGGAGGCAACCTTTACCCTTCAGACATAAGAAGTTAATTGCTATATGATGACACACGGTGTGAGTGCAGGCTCCCTGGAAAGGACTGGGCGCTGTCTGAGTGAGAGCCCTGTAGCTCCTGACTTTGACCCTAGGCCCTGGCTTCAGAATGGAGATCGGATCCTTCCCAACATCATCTGCACTTGCGCACATGCAACCCTCTTCTGCTGAACAGTTTCAAGAGCCTTGTTCCTCTGTTTGCCAAGGTTGAGCTCACAGAAGGGGTCCATGGACTGCTGTTGCCCAGGCCACCCTACATTCCTGAGAACTAGTCCCAACTCCTTGATTCACATCAGAAAAGGTTCCCAGATGATGTCTGTGTATGTTCCCTAGTGAAATCCTCATGAAGGAAAGGGCAAGGGAATCTGAAGGGAGGCCCCGAGGGCCAAATGGCTTCCTCTCACATGAACATGGGATAAAGCTTCACATGAAGTCACTAGCCCTTGTCCTTTGGCCAGGTTGGTGTGATCACCATCATGAGTGGGCCAGATCTAAGGGGAACATCCTTCAGCTCCACTTAGGAGCCCTGTGTGCCAAAGGGCTGTCACTCTTTTCCCTTCCTTCCCTTCAGTGATACAACTATAGTGATTCGGGGGCTCTGGTCTGGCTCCTGGCTCACAACCAAGTCCGTGGAAATGGGCTCTGGTCTTTTAGTAATTGAGTTTCTTTTTCCTATCCTGACGTCTTTCAGGTATGGGCATTGTATGTACTAAGCATTAGGATCTCAGAATGAAAGAAGTTCAGGCATTCCATGAGATTGGTAGAGAGTAGGAAGTGATCATCTGGGCCAACACTATCCTGCCAAGGACTGTGTTCTCAGAAACAGAAGAGCAACCTTTCTTCCCCAACATCAGAAAATAATTGCTTTGTGGTGGCACACCACCCGTGTGGAAGCTTGCCTAGCGTTTTCTTGTCACTGTGTGAGGACACCCCAGTCGCTCCTGTCTCTGAACCCTGATCTCTGTCTCTTCTTGACCCTTAGGTGAGGTGGGCTCTTTCCAGCACCTCCTGCATTGAAGTGCATTTGGTTTTTATACTCTCTGCTCCAGTGAACATCTTGCCTGGTTGCTTGGCCACATGATGCCTGTCTTTGGAGTGCATGAAACACACAGGAACACATCCCTCTATTTGGATGCCTTCAGCTACATAGACATTCAAATAACATATTTGATTCATGTAGGGAGACTTCCAGAGGCGGAGCTTTGAGTAGTTCTGTGTGATATCCAAACAGATAACTGATACCTGACACAAACATAGAAATGCCTAAATCCACTTGAAAGGCAGGCTGTCATTTGTGGCTTCTGAACTTTATCAAGTTCTACTAACTGTCGCCTAGAAGTGAGGAGTTTGAATATTTTGGAACACTTCTGATTAGGAAATGTCATAAAGAACATTGAAACTTCATGATAAGAGATTCTGCTCTCATCTTTTTCTTCATTCATTCATTCTAAATATCTGAGTGTCAACATTTGATTTTAGGATGTTCCTGCTCAACTAGAAGCATAAAGATTAAAATGAAAACAAGCATTTGAGGAATAATTGAATTGGTCACAATAAATCATGAAAATTTGTTTTCTGTTTCTATCTTTGTTAAGTGCTCTTTGGAAAATGTTCAACAATGTTACCTACAGCTTTCTCTTTCTTTTTCAGGATCACTCTGGTGCTTTGGTGTCTTTCGTGAGTCTTTTGTGAGATTTTAGGATTGTTTGTTCTATGTGTGTGAAAGATGCTGGTGGTATTTTGATAGGGATTGCCTTCGATGTGTAGGTTGCTTTGGGACATATAGGCATTTTCACCATGTGTGTACTCCCAAAGCTGGAGCATGGAATGTTTTCCCATTTCCATGTGTCCTCTGCTATTTCCTTCATAAGTTTTGAGAGTACAGATCTCATGGCTCTGCGGGCAGGTTGATTTCCAAGTATCTTACAAAGTAACGTTGGTGCAATTGTCAACGGGAGCAATTCAATTGATTTCATTTTCTGGGTGGGGGAGGCATGGGCTAGATGGGTTGTAGGGGTATGTTTAGGAATCCCCTGGGTTTATGGCAATGGGTTATAGCATGGCACACACACAAAAAAAGCCATACGATGCTCACACCCGAGTTTTGGGTAAACAAAATAGGCACCCCAGGAATAGGAAGTACATAGGCAACCAAGAAGAGGGGGGATGCAGAGCCCCAAACATAGAGAGGGACAGGCATAGTCCCCAAAATGGGAATGGGAACACGGGCTCCCCATACAAAGGCATATGAGGTAAGCCAGATTAGACAGGTAGTGCCAATGTGCCCTCCCATTTACTATTAGAGCAGAAAGCTGCTTTCACAGGAAGGAAGGACCCAATTAGGTAAGCAGATAATGAGGGCTATAGACCTCTGTCTGCACTCTGCTGCTTTGCAGCTGCAGGGGAAGCAGCCCAGAGGGGAGATGGTTAACAACAACAACAATAACAAAAAGTTGCCTTCTGATCACTTTGATATGTGTAACCCAATCTGTTTTATAACCTAGACTAGCTAAGGGAAACAGACAAGGCGCCCCCTTTCTGCCATTAACAACCACCTGCCCATCTGCCCGGTGCCAGGATTTTGTTTTCTATTGACCCAAACTCCAAACACTGTATATCTCCAAAAACTCCCTTTTCCTCATGCCCCCGAGTTGACCTTCACAGTTTCTTGGTCTCTTTGTGCACACCCATCCCGTTTGTAAGCCTTCATTACTTAATAAGAGGCACAGACCCTTATTGGGGGCTCTTGTCTTTTCTGGGACATTAGTCATATCTCTCTCTCTCTCTCTCTCTCTCTCTCTCTCTCTCTCCTATTTTTTAATCCTGCGTCCTGCTCTCATGCTAAGACAAGAGAGAACTTTAAACCCAGAGTCTCCGACAATGGACGTTGAATATTGAGGAGGGCACTTATTACGATGGCCTTGGGTGTTGTCTGTAAGTGTGGAATCACTGAATTCTAACCCTGAAACCAATATTGCTCTGTATTTTCACTAATGAGAATTAAATAGATATTTGGGAAAAACTAGGAAGACAAAAACTAGGAAAAATCATACCAAGATGATTTGGTCTTCCTATATTTACACCTCCAGATTGACCCTGCTATCCTGACTCAGAAGTTTTTATCTTGGAGAACTTAGCTCACACACAGACACAATTTTGTTTTGGTGCTGTGCTTCATCAACGTTCAAATCAGAAATATATGAATATAGGATGTCTGTGGATAAAGTGTGTATAGGGAAAACTAATGAAACATTTCAATTAATTCATCAATTTAAAAAAGCATAGCTCAACGTTCCAGTTCTAGTTTATCCGAATTTATTTTATAATTAATGAAAAGATTTTTCAGGTCCAATTAATTTTTATATAAATGATTTTCTAGCCACACTATAATACATTAAGTATAGATTCTGCTTTGTTAAATTTTAAGAAAGGAAATACTAAACTGAGATGATAGAGCAGGGAGATTACTATGTGATCTCCCATGGTGGGCAATCCATAATCAGTAGCCAAGGAACTGCCCTGGCTGGCAGCATAGCTCTGCGTGCTAACCTCCACCTGGAGCCACATCCCAGTGAGGTAGGAGCCCAGGTCTTCTGCGCCCAGTCCTGCTGTCCACCACTGTCCACAGCACGCCCCGAGACCCAGGGCAGATGACAGGCCACCTGACCAGGGTCTCAGGCCCCCAAGAACCTAGCAGAGGCTGCAGCTGGTGGGAGATGCCAGTGACTGAACACAGTTGGGGGCAGGGCACCCACCAGAGTGTGGCCTCTGCAGGGCACTCGCCTCTGAGGCCGCGTCTGACCAGCACGAGAGCTGGGCGGTGAGGCTTCCACTCCCGCTGGAACAGCCCAAGCTGCAGGAAAGCACGGTCTTTATAGCACTTGAAAGTGCCGTTTGGTACATGAAGGTAGCAGTGTCTCGGCCTCCTGCACGGAAGGTGCCTCCCCAGATACACCTGTGTGCGCACTGCTGGCCCCTCACCGGGGCTTTTTCTCAGGCCTGTGACCTCAGCACCTGTTGCCTCGCCACTGAAGGAGGTCACCAGGGAGTGGGGCAGGGGAAGCGCTACTCCAGGGCCCCCCAAGTCTGTGGGCGGTGGGGCCTCCTGGCTGACCCAGAGCCGCAGTGACCTCAGCCACTCACACCTATGAGAAATGAGCCTCCCAAAGAGACCTCTTTGCTCCACTAGAATAACTTCAGAAGCTACAACATCAGGGCCCATTCACCATAAAAACACTAAGAAACAGACCTAAAACCAGAGCCATAACCCTCACCTGGGGCAACCAGGACCTTTCACCACAGACGACTACGTGCCCAGAAATTCTAATGGGACAAATGTGCTGTTGGCCCCACTTTGCAACTCCCTCTCATCCCCTCAACTGCAGCCCAGTGTCCTCTTCCTTCAACACGTACATGCCCATATTTCTAAGGCTCGCAGAGCACTGCCGTATGTGCTCCTCAACCTGCTGGACAGGAAGGTCATTCACAAGATCTGTTCCGAGCCTGCCTGCAGGCCCGCGGTGCACACATCTAAGCAACCCACCCCTGAAGGGTCAGCACTGGGGACGGCAGGAGCGAGGCGGAGGGCAGAACAGGTAGGCGCTGTCACTCACGTGCGCACATACATGCACAGACACACACGCCTTCACATATGCTCACACATGCACTGACATAAATGCTCACACATGCATGTGTACACCAGACTCAGTGTGTGCACATGTGTGCTCACACATACGCTCACACGTGCACTGGCACAAAGGCACACGTGTGCACCAACACAATCACACATGCTCACCTGTGAAGACATAAACGTGCATGCTCACATGCCACATGTGCACTCATGTGCACGAGCCCAGATGTACATACAAGACTGCACAAATGTGCACACTCACACGTGTGCACACTCCCCCTCACTGGTCTTGTTCTGAGTGTGGCTTCCAGCGAAAAGAGTAGCAAGGTGAATCCCCCTCATCCAGCACTCCGCCCAGACAGCCCCTCTCCCCGAAGAGTCCACAGCATGGTGGAGGTGCTGTGGTCCTGCTGTGCAGTCCGTGGCCGACATGTGGCCAGTGTGGCTCTGAGGGGCACTCCCCCTCGCTGGCCACCTGCCCAGTTACTCCGACCACCAAGAGCATCTGTGGGTTCTGACTGCGATGCTGCCAGCTTTCTGGGTCAGCAGGCCCAGGGAGGTGACCTGATCCCCAGGTTCCCCCTTCATGGCTGTGACACGCCCAGAAAGGAGCAGCCTGAGCCCTGGTGGGGCCTGTGGCAGTAGGGCGTCTCTTGGCCCATACTGACACGCTCTAAGTGTGACATCCTCAGAAACCCCATGCTGAGTGTTTGGCCAGATGCAAGAGGCCACATCGTATGATTCCACTTAAACGAGATGTTCAGAACAGGAAAATTCATGCATGTCAAAAGCAGAGTAGGTTGCCAGGGGCTCTGGGAAGGACTGAGGGTGGCTGCTAATGGGGGTGGGGTTTTCTTTTTGGGGGACGGAGATGTTCTGGAATTCAACACACGTGGTGACCACACAACACTGTGAATGTACCAGATGGCACTCAAGTGCATTCTTTAAATGGGTCAGTGGTTAATTTTAGGTCATTTGAATTTTACTGAAATAAAAAGTTTGGTTAGAGGGCTCCCCATCCTCAGACACACCCTTGGTGTTCCCTCCTAGAGGGCATGTGGCCTTCTGAACAGCAGGCAGGTCACCTCTGCCCTTGGCTCTTCGGGAACCTTGCCCAGCGGGCTGGGCTGGAGCTCTCTGCTGCCCACCCCGGGGCACCAACCTGAGGCATGGGCCGGGGGTCAGGAGGCAGCAGCACAATAGCTGTTTGCACACCTGTCGAGGCCCTCGAGTGGGAGACCACTGCCCTCCAGGTGGGTCTGGGGCTCTGCATCCTCATACTGTCTTGGCAGGTGTTGTGAACATGCACCATACCCAGGGCACCTGGCAGGGCCATCAACTGAGGCTGAGGGTCAGGGAGACTCTGCGTCGGACCCCCCTGTTCAGAGCCCTGGTGGGGGCAGAGCCCATCCCCACGCCAAGGCTGGGAATGCAGATCGCAGTCTTCCTGGCCTCCCTGCAGCCAGGGTGTTGGGCAGCATGGCGCTGGGGAAAGTGTAGTCCCTGAGGCCAGCAGAGGGCCAGACCCACTGCCTGACCGTGCGGTCTGTCCTTCCAAGGGCTTGCTCCTTTGCCAGCAACTTCCTGACGCCTCGCCTATGCAATCTTTTGCTTCCCTTTTACTGAGGTTCACAAGGGGCCCTGCCAGCCCAGCAGGCAGTGGCCAGGAGGGCTGGCCCAACCCGGGGCACTCGTGGGCTGGGGCACGTTGCACTGGCCACTGCCTCCAACACACACACCCTTTCCCCCAGGATTCACTCCACCCTGTGATATAACAAAGGCTCCAATCTTGCTTTGTTTTTTTTTTTAATATATAGTTTATTGTCAAGTTGGTTTCCATATAACACCCAATGCTCTTCCCCACAAGTGCCCGCCTCCATAGCCATCACCCCCCTTCCCCATTCCCCTTCCACCCTGTTTGTTTTCAGTATTCAAGAGTCTCTCATGATTTGCCTCCCTCCCTCTCCCTCTTTTTCCCCCCTTCCCCTCACCATGGTCCTCTGCTAAGTTTCTCCTGTTACACCTATGAGTGAAAACATATGGTATCTGTCCTTCTCCGCCTGACTTATTTCACTTAGCATGACACCCTCAAGGTCCATCCACGTTGCTATGAATGGCCAGATTTCATTCTTTCTCATTGCCATGTAGTATTCCATTGTATATATAAACCACATCTTCTTGATCCATTCATCAGTTGATGGACATTTAGGCTCTCTCCATGATT
>JAQQST010001720.1:0-11885 GCA_028646485.1 Cryptoprocta ferox | reverse complement strand
AAAAAGAGTTAGGGAGAGGGAGGGAGACAAAACACGAGAGACTCTTGAATCCTGAAAACAAACTGAGGGGGGAAGGGGAAGGGGAAAAGGTAAAGGGGGGTGATGGTCTTGGTGGAGGTCACTTGTGGGGAAGAGCACTGGGTGTTATATGGAAACCAACCTGACAATAAACTATAAAGTTTAAAAAAAAAAAAAAAAAAAGAAGTCCTACACGGAAAGTCAGTGCAGAGCACAGGGGACGACGGTGAGGACTGGGCTTGTGGGTGTATGTGTGAATTTGGTGGGTGAAATAGTGGAGAAAAGAGCTTCACAGAAGGGATGCCACTTGCGCTGGATCTTAAAAGGTTGTCTGGCATCCATCAAGAATATAAAGATGCCCACATGTTTATTGGAGGGTCAACAGGAAAAGCAACATACTGAAAACACAGACCCATTAAGGAGTGTCATGTGGCCCTCTCATAACACAATTGTGACAAGTCTACACATCAAAGAGTTTTAACATCAATATTATGGGCTAGGTGTGATACTACTGCAGAGTTTAAGTCTAGCCTTAAAGAAGGGCTAAGATGGGAGGTCCTAAGAGTAGCCCTGGAGATCAATGGCAAGAGCCTATCCTAAGCCAGTGACAGTGGGGGTGCAGAAAATGGCACAGATAAATTATATGAAGTAGGTCAAATTGATAAATATTTTGTAAGCAACTGCTAAGGCAGACAAATGGTCAGCTAGCTATTCCAGAATCTGGTCATTAAACAAACCTACTCAGGCACCATAGCTTCGATATCATTATTTAAAACAGCGTACCCTGGCCACAATGTCATTTCTTCATCAGTCTGTGGCTTTGGCTACTAAGTCACAAGTCAGAGTTCACTGACTAAATTAAATATAATGTTAAGAAACCAGGTTATTTATTTTCTCAGATTACCCTTGAGATTAAACACAATAAATCCAGAGAATACCAAGGTATATATTCTCATTGACAAGGAGAGATCTCATTGTCACAATGCTGAGTGACACAAAACAGCAAGCAGAGATGATCATAGCTCAGAATTAGGTAGACAGTTAGGCAGGCAGGCAGGAGGCAGCTGTGAATACACAAATGTCTGGGGGAATTTAACCAAAATTTCAAGTGTGGTTACCTCTGGGAAGTAGAATTTCAAATTCTACTTTGAAGGGCTTTTACTTTCTGCCATACACTATTTTGTTTGAACTCCTACATGAAAATATTTTATAGCAATAGTAAGAAACAGTAAAGCTAATTTCATTGTAAAAAGGAAAATAAAGAGAAAAATTACACTTATCAAAAGGAAAGTTGAATATAGAGTGTTAGAGAACACTTTTTAAAAAGTAAATCTATACGTAGTACGTTCTGTTTTAAAAGAAATGTGTTATTAGAGTTGCTTAAAAAAAAACTGACTAAAAAATTATCTGGCAAATGGAGTATGGTTTCAGTTTTCTGGAAACTCTCCTTCTGTGGAATATCTCTCTCCATCAAGGTGGACAGATAATGAGAGTGTGACATCCTATATCTAATCTCCTTGGCATGATAACCAAATACTTCAGGATCTGGCTTCTTCCTCTCCAGCCTCATCTTTCTCCATTCTCCTATGATCCAACCAGAAAGGCCAACACCTACAAGTCCAGAAAGTGTTGAACTGTCTCTTGCTTCTGGGCCTTTACACAAGCTATTTTTTTCTGTTTAAATGCCCTGCCTCACTCCCTTCTGCCCTCCCACCTAGGTGACTTGATCTTTATGACAGGTTGGTTTTGTTCAGCACTGTATTCCCGATGCCTAGCTTAGTGCCTGGGTCTAGATAGGAAGCATTCAAAAAATATTTGTGGAACTGAATGTAAATGAAGTGAATCTGGGAAAGGCATTCCTAGATTCTACTCTTCCCTAGGACAGAAGGGCCTCTGGGAAAGTTTAAAGCCCTTGAAATTATATTCTCCTATTCTACATTCAGAATGTTCTCTAATCTGGTTTGTAGGAAAGCACTGAGCGTATAAGATGGTAGAAGTGAAAAAGAAAAAATGTTACGTCTTTTAAAAATTAAATGTAAATCAATCTTTGTGGTTTACCATACTGCCTGTTGACTCTAAGAATTGGGAAAAATTGAGCAAGTTATAAATTTAATTTCATAAAAATAAAAATAACAGAAATGGTAGTTTTCAGTAGGGAAGATGTGCTGTTTTTAGCTGTTATTGGCATGGTACAGAAAGATCATTGCAATAGTAGCTAGAACAGGATATTACTGTCCTGCTGAATAACCCTGGGCAAGTGTCACTGTAACATTTTGGGTGCTTCTTCATTGGCAGTTGTTGTAATTATGTCAGCTTTTCAGCTCTGCAATGTACTGTTTTCTTAAGCCAATATGAAAATTAATATGTTTTCCCTGAACTAATGTCAGTTCTGGCTGGATGGTAAAGGAATAAAGGGCAGACCTGGGGGTTGAGGAAAACATATGGGATTCTCAAAGTAGATACTACCCATATAATTAACAGTAGAATTAGGAAAAAAGGGGAGGGGAGATGTTCCCAATGTGTTTTTGGTCATTTTATGCCCAAGTTTTAACCTGAGTTGAATGATGAAGGTCTGAAATCAAATGACACATCGTGAAAACAACAGCTGTGCAACTGGCTTACAGATACACTTTTCAAACAGCAGCCACAGGTTAACTGCAGGGAGTGCTGGCCTCTATTTGGAAGAATGGAAATGATAGCTTTTTCTTTTAATTTTTATGTTTTTCTGTACTCTGCATTTTATTTAACTTAAAAAATGTCAGCAGGATTTTGGTCCACATTTGACTTCTTCTTTAGGATTATCTGCTTTTAAAACTATTATATGTAACCATTCAAGGAATTTTACAGATCCTTGAAGACAAATGTAAGTGCTAGGGAACTAACTAATACAACTGGTAGAGAGGAGGTGAAACTGAAAGTATCTGAAACCAGGCAAGCTAAAAAGACCAAAGGAAATTAACATTAAAGCAACAGGAAAGATCACTGCCAGAAAAACAAGACGTTAAAATTAAGACGGTAAGGAAACATGCAAAATCACAGATTTTCTATAAATTCACAAATTTCTATAAATAGAAAAAAGACAGGAAATTTTCTCAAACAAGTTTTAAGCAGTAACTAGTATTTTATCTCAGCTAGAAAATAAGAGTACAGAGGTTCCTATTATCTTCTTTTTTATCCTTATCTTAATCCTAAAACAGAAATGTCTAAAAAGGGAAAGAGGAAAGGAAGGAAACTTTCTCAGTCTTTAAAATCTATTGGATTTCAAGTATACTCTTAACAGTAAAGTCCAAATATACTCTCATAAAAACATTTTTGGTGCTTGTAGTATAAAAATGAATAAACTAACCTATATGCTATGTTGGGGCTCTGTAAAAGCAAGTGGTGGGCGTGAAGTAAGATCACTTGCCCAAGCTTGTCTGACTAAAGTTCTCTTTAACAGTAGTGTTTGTGAAATGACTTACCTGGAAGCAGAAAAGACAAATAGAACAAATTACAAAATCTTCTCTGGACGCACTTGCCGAAGGTAACACTGATGTCATGTCATATATTCCCAGTGTAAAGAAGAGAAAGAAACCCAGCAAATGACTCCAGATGTTTACTGTCTCATTAGATAAAATAAACAAACTGGAAAACAAACAAAAATGCATCTCAGGTTTATATTGGCCTGCTCACTGTCAGCATCTAAAAGATTAGGGACAGTTTGGGGGACAGTTACCTAACATTTGTCACTGTAAGCGCTTAACCCCATCTTTGCCTTTTAAATATGATATCTCACTCTGTTTAATTAATCTTTAAAAGGATATTTAAAAAAAATTTTTTAATGTTTATTTTTTTGAAAGAAAGAAAGAAAGTGTGAGCGGGGGAGGGGCAGAGAGAGAGGGAGACACACAATCTGAAGCAGGCTCCAGGCTCTGAGCTGTCAGCACAGAGACGGATGCCAGTCTTGAACTCATGAACTGTGCGATAATGACCTGAGCTGATGTCAGACATTTAATTGACTGAGCCACCCAGGTGATTAATCTTTAAGTTCATCCATGTCTCCACCAATCCTGACATTTTAGAGCTTTTTTGGTCCTTACCTCTATTATCATATTTACCATTTCCTTCCTCATATGAGTTATTTATGTATAAATTCCATCTTGTCCTCCAGCCTATCAACTCCCTGATGGCTGGCGCCATCCTTCTTTATGACACCACTGTCCCAGGCAGAGTGCCTTGCTCAGATTAGATGCTAGATGTCTACAGAAATGAACGTGCAGATTAAAACTGGATGTTAGCTAGCATACTTTCATGTTCAAAAGCAGGTATCTGAAAACCTGCTAAGTATAAGGTTAGGCACAAACTTAAAATACCTTTTTAGTACTCATCAAATGCAAATGCAAAGTTAAACAGACTCAAGCAGAATAAATACAAACTGTACCACTGGAAATGTCCTTTAAGATGGGCATGTTGGGGGTAGTGCCTGGGTGGCTCAGTCAGTTGAGTGTCCAACTCTTGATTTCAGCTCAGGTCATGATCTCACGATTTGTGAGATCAAGCCCCACGCTGGGCTCTATGCTAACAGTGCAGAGCCCTCTATGCCCCTCCCCGGCTTGCCTGCACACACTCGTGCTCTCTCTCTCCCCCACTCTCAAAATAAATAAATAACCGTTAAAAACAAAAAATAGATAGGCATGCTGGAACAATTTTGCTGTGGCTGTTTGAAACCAAACTAGGTCACAGGTGGCACAAGTTTCTCCTTTTTTAGGAACAATAGGTTACTTTTAATATCAGTACTATTTGCTCACTAAACGCCCTAACTAAATGCCTAACTGCTTTGAGTTTAAGTAGTCTTGACAGCACAGGGTGGTGTGGAGTGCACCACGCCAACCACGAGTTGGGGGGGGGTCACTGCTCCTCCATCCTCACCCTCAGCAACAAATTAGCTCTGTGATCATGAGCAAGTCACTTAACCTCTCTGGCTTCGGTTTCTTCAACTATATAACAAGGGAGCTGGATTCGATGCTGCTGCAAGTCCCTTCCAGCTCCTTAACTTTGTGAATTGTTTCACCAGCTGTGAATAGAACTCATCTGATTATTTATTGAAAGGTGACATCATGCCTAATGATTAAAAATCTCTTACATTTCTCTTGCAAAATCTAATCTTTTTGTTTAAACTAAGATCTTTGACATTTACTGGTTCTGAATCCATATAAATAAGCATTAATGTAGACCTCCAACATACTGAATTGGTAGGAATCACCATGGTTCTCATTTTCCCCATTTTCACACATCATGAACATAACAGGGTCTCACACTATCAATTATCTATCGAGAAAAAAGTGAATCTTGTTATCATGAATTTCAGGCTTTACCCTGTACAAGCAACAAGTATAAAGACTACTTATATTGGGGCGGGGGTAAGGATGCAGGAATGTGAAGGAACACCTCTAACTACATGACCATTCTGACGATCAATACTCTGCTCTGCCTACTGCCTCAGAACGTTTCACTTTGTGACAGCCACTACACCCTGATTAACTGAACTGAGAGGCACTACCTTGGGCATGCT
The DNA here is from genome assembly GCA_028646485.1 of Cryptoprocta ferox. Taxonomy (NCBI): domain Eukaryota; kingdom Metazoa; phylum Chordata; class Mammalia; order Carnivora; family Eupleridae; genus Cryptoprocta; species Cryptoprocta ferox. Next base: position 6,316 of record JAQQST010001720.1, on the reverse strand, counting down.
CTTACCAACTTACAGTGTTGGCAGACAACTGTGACATACAAAACCTCTCCTTACATCCAAAATCTGTTCTGGTCACTCTGGACCGCTAAAAGAAGAGAGGGCAAAAACTGAACCTGGAAAAGACCAAGCTGGTGGGACCAGCACTTGGAAAAATATTTCCTGTAGAGAATCTACTCTTATGCTGTGAGAAGTTAGCCCATACTTTGTTCACCTTCAAAATCAATAATCCCAATGATAACAAGTCAGTCACCATTTACTGAGTACTTGTTAGGTGCCACACTCTGTGTAGCATTTTATATACATCATCTCATTTAATCCTTGATATTTTTTAGAGCACACATTCTAATTACCCTCATTTTCACAAAAGGGGAAAATAAGGTTGAGAGAGGTTAACATTTGTTCAAGGTCCCGCTATGGTTACGTGGCAGATCTGGATAACCAAGTCTTTTTGACTCAACAGTCCAACATCAAAGCACGGTATGTACTTCATTTCTCAATCCATGAGATTTGGACATCAGAATGCTAAGGACTATTGCTACATGGGTATAAAATACTTAAGGCAATTCACTATCTGCTCTGTCCTTGTGAACTCCACATCCATAGCAGGGCCTAGCTCTGATTTCTTGTGTAATAATTTATGCAAAGGAGACAGTAGGGGTGGGAGTGGGGGTCAAATAGTATTTAGGATTCAAACTGTGAAAGCCTGTGGGCCATCCACTGAAGTAGGGATGGGCAGTAATGTCACCTTGTGACTGTGAGTCCGAAACACCTTCAAGACGGCAGAAAAAACTAAGGAAAGACTATGCTGAAAAGAAGACCAAGAATCAGATGTGTGCTTGCTTCTTGAGCAATTTAACAGCCTACATTCCAGAGCTGGGGTTTGTCACTACAGTATCCTAGAGCTAACCAATATCTGCACCTTAATTCTCTTATTTTTTAAAAACATTTATTGGGGCGCCTGGGTGGCTCAGTTGATTAAGTGTCTGACTTCGGCTCAGGTCATGATCTCACAGTCCATGAGTTTGAGCCCCGCATCAGGCTCTGTGCTGACAGCTCAGAGCCTGAAGCCTGCTTCTGATTCTGTGTCTCCCTCTCTCTCTGCCCCTGCCCCGCTCATGCTCTGTTTCTCTTTGTCTCAATAATAAATAAAACATAAAAAAAATTTTTTTAAAAGTTTATTTATTTACTTTGAGAGAGAGAAAAAGAGAGAGAGAGACGGCAGGGGAGGGGTGTGGGGAGAGAGAGGAGTGAGAGAGAAATACCAAGCAGACTCTGAGCTGTCAGAACAGAGCCTGATGCAGGGCTCAAACTCAGGAACCTTGAGATCATGACCTGAGCTGAAATCAAGAGTCTGGACGGTTAACCGACTGAGCCACCCAAGCAGCCCTATACCTTAATTCTCTTAAAGTGGAGTTCTATATTTAAGTACATACAAAGTACACACTTAACACAAAGTTTTAACACAAAGCTATTCTGCTATTCTAAGAACTAGAACACTGGTTTTTTGGTTTTGTTTCTTAAAACCCAGGCTTTCAAGGGACTCATAGTTTTAAACGTTTAGATGATGAAGAATTCCTTTCTTAGAAATGCTTCTGCGGTGCTCTACGGAGGGTGGTGCCCATTATAGGCTCTCCTTGCTATAGCGCTTTTCCTACACATTGTTTTCCACACCGGTTATTATGCAATAGAAGTTATTATCTCTTTAATGCATGTCACTCAGGCCAAACCTTAGTAGTTTCATGAGAACAAGGGCCTTGTCTGCTGTTCTCTGCATGACTTAGTATAGTGCCTGGCACCTAGGAGGGGCTCCATAGTATCTGCTCAATGAATGAATTGGGTCTCTCTCTCTCTATATATATATACACACACACACACATATATATATGTATATGTACATACATTGCATATGGCAATATGAACTTGTTTCCTATTATATTAATATAATTTCCTATTATATATCATGTTAGGCATTTATTTGGCCCAAAGCATCTGAGTTTCCACAGGGCTGCTCTAAAAATAAAGCTCAGGTATACACAGGGGCAAGTATATCTTGGCCATTGTCAGTGGGGTTGATTCCAATAAGCACCAAATGGGATAAAGGATGTAGAAGCCCTCTGTAAAATGCAAAGCGCCATAGGAGAAATTGCTAGAGTGGTAATTATAATCATTGTTAACTGTCATTATTCCGTGGATCTGGCACCCGGGTGGGGGAGGAGGAAAGAACGAGAGGGGAGAGGTGGCAAAAAGGAATGAAACGGATGGGGCAGCTAGGAAATGATGGGCACGGAGAAGAGCAGGGAAAGCAGCAGGGACTGCAGACAAAAAAAGGGTGTAGGTGGGAGAAGGGACTGCCGGCGCGCCCCCCAGGCGCGCCCCGCGGAGGCGGCCAGACTGTACCTTTTGATACACAGCCTGGAGGGCAGGTAGGCCCGGTAGCCGTCGGTGATGTACGGGTTGTCCTTGAGGGACACGGGGATCTGTTCGTAGGTGTAGAGGCGGATGCCACGGGGCACCAGGACTGGCCAGTACTGATAGCTGCCCAGCTCGATGTAATGCGCGCTCTTCAGCAGCTTCTGATGCATCCTTCCCAGCGCCGCCGCTCCCCGGCTGGGGAGCTCGCTCAGGCCCCGCCTCCCCGGGGAGGGGGCTTTGTCGCCGCCGCCCCCGCCCCGGAGCCCGCGAACGCAGCGCGAGGTCCTACGGCCCCGCCGCTGCCCAGGCCCGGCTCCGCGCTCACACCGGGCACCGCCGTCAGCGCCGCTGCTGACCGGGCGGCGTCGCAGCCTTCTCTGACGTCAGCACGCCGCGGCGGGCCCCGCCCTTCTTTGGGGCGGGGCTGGCTGGGCCCGGGTTGGCGCGACGCGGGGAAGGCTGTGCTCCTGGGCCTACGGCTCGGCGGGGTGGGGTGTGGGTCGTTCAGGCAGCTCCAGGCTCCTGGGACGGAGGTGGCTGAGTTTGTCCTCATCGTTGAGAAGATTACGGAACAGTGCAGGCGAATACAGGTGGTGTTTTCTTCAAGGGGAAAAGGAAAGAGTTCATTGGAAGAAAAATAAGAACAAGAGCTAACTCTTCACCGTTTATGCCTAGAATCTCACACATAGCATTAGAAGGGACTCTAGAAGTTTAGGTGGCTGAAAATAGAGGAAAGATGATGCACAGGAAACTTTTACCAAAATCGAGCATACACAAAGCTATAAAGAAACCCCCAGCACATTCAAAACACTGTAACCATTCAGGGTATGTTCTCTGACCGCAATAGAATTAAAGTAGAAATAAACAAGAAAACTAAAAATTCCCAAATGTCTGGAGTTGAACGTAACACTTTTAAGTATTTCATGGGTGGATGAACAAATTAGAGTGGAAATGACAAAATCTACTGAGCTGAATGATAAAGATGGAACAGAGCCAAACTTGGGGTACAGCTAATGCAGTGCTTAGAGGAAAAGTTACAGCTTTCCTTGTTTCTGGCTGTGAATTATGACGCAAATGATTTTCATAACTGCAACAGGGTAGAACAGTTTTGCATCCCTATATGTAGCATCCTTAGCCCATTGTTTGGCATACAATAATCACTTGTGATTCTTATTATTTATTTGTTAATATTGTTAGAAATATTAGCTGATGTTTGAGAAACAGTATGGCTTAGTGATAAAGTTCAGAGCCTTGAAGACATACTACCTGGATTTCAATTCTTGTTCGACCATTTACTAGCTATGTGCCCTTGTGTAAGTACTTAACCTCTTTGTGCCTCAGTTTCCTTGTTGGTAAATTAGGGATAATAGTGGTATTTTATTAATGGTGAGGTGAGGATTAAATGAGTGAATCCATGTAACAGAAAAGTGCCAGGAATATTGTTAGCGCCCAACAAATGTTGGCCATTATTAGAGTTCAAGTGAAGGTATATTAGTAGATAAAACTGGAAAAATAAATTGAAATATATCCTAAATGGACTTAATATCATGTGAAGGCATTCTTTCAGTTATGGAGCTAAAATTCATGTTTGAGAGCTAACTGTGTGCCTACTATATTATCTCTACTGAAGGTCACTATGTGCAAGAATTCTTATTTTCTAATGGAGGAAGTTCATGTCTGAGAATGCCTATCACTCCCATTGACCCCTTCTGGGAGGCTCCTTCTGCATGTATTCTTGCTGGTATCACATGACACTAACTTGTGGTCACTGCTGACCCAAAGGTGGATAAGTGAGCCATGAGGTGTCCTGACACATATGTCCACACAAAAGCAATGGTAATTATCTTGTCCAATTAGTTTGATTTTGGGAATTTGACCCCAACGTGTGGGAAGGAAGTCTGTAGCCTGGTATTTGAAGCAGAAGTAGAAGGATGCTCAGAGATGACCAGAGATTGAGAAGGAATCTGAGTTGTAATAATGGTTCTCTAGGGTGAAGAACTAAGAATGGCAGCTGCTTTGACTCTCAACAATGTACCCAAGAAACCTGTTGCAAAATGACTTAAATAATTTGTAATCCACTTCAGTTTTTTCTAATTCATTCATGTGGTTTAGTTTTTAAATAAGCGCTCTTTGATGTCAAGCACTTAAAAAAAAACCCGGTTATGAAACTTGAGAGAGCTCCTCCACTGAGGTAAGACAGTGGAAGCAGGGGCAACATTACTTTGGGGCACATCTAACATGATAACACAAAAGGGAGAAGTCACAGTTCTGCAAAGATAGCCATGGAATTTTGGCACTTTGAGGGCTCTGGCTGTTTAGTCGTGGTGCTTCACAGAGAATTAAGCATCCTGGTAGAGGAATGACATCTGGTGGGATCTCCAGCACCTGGAGATAGGTGAGGGATCAAGAGCAGCATGTAGCAGGAGAACTCAGTGCCACCGAAGTGACAGGTTGGGGAACTGAACCACCCAGTAAGAGATAGTGAGAAAATGGCAATGCCCCACCATGAGCACCTGTGAGACACATCTTGGGTTTTAAAGACACTTAAAACCCACTCTCACATGGGCCCAAGAGCAAGGAAACTGAATTTTAACTCTTTCAGTGAGTCAATCTATACTTTACAGGCATGTGCAGTTTGGGAAAACTTGGGATATGCCTTGTTTTACAGGATGATTTTCAGTGAACTGGGATGGAGAGACATGGGACCTGCCTGAAGCATTTGGGTGAATGAGGTATTTTTTCCTTACCTTTCCTCCCTCCCTTCCTTCCTGTATACCCTTTCTGCATTTTACAACTCTAACAAGTGTTAGAGTGAGACTTGCAGGTATTGGAAAGGACACAAGATGGAAATTTACACTTAGTGAGTTCCAACTACGTGCCACACGTTTTCCTAGACACTAACAAAACAGAGGTGAATAAGACATCTTCTGCACATCTCAGATGTGCAGCATTGACATTTTGACCACTCCTTCACCTTAAATTCTCTTTTCTGGACTTTTGGGACATCTCTCACCTGGATTTTTTCCTGACCTTTCTGGCCTGTCCATCCCAAGGACCTTTGATACATGCTATTTCTCTACCTGATCTTTAAGCCAGAGTGTTTTTCAGGATTCTTTCTTCAGTTTTTTAAAAAATATTCCATTTTTATTCTGTGTATTTTCATGACTTCAGTTACTATCTTTAAGCTGATGCCTCTCAAATCTGCAGTTTCTGACCAGAGCTCCCTTTTGGGCATCTGGGTTTACATATAGAAAACCTGAAATATTAAAAATGAACTCATTATCTTTTCTCCTAAATCTGTTTTTCATCCCATATCCCAATTTGCTCAGCATCTTAAGCATCGGAGTTCTTTCCTCCCCTGGCCCCATTTTATCAATACCCTCCTTTCTGTCCTTCCCCATCACTTTAACCAGTTCCTCGCCAGTGATGTCAGCTCCCCTGCCTCATTAGGCTGGTCTGAAAAAACATGAACAACAAAGAGTTCATCAATGTAACTATACCCTCTTTAATCCTATGCTCAAGTTTCTGAAGAAAATGACAAAATGGCATGGATTGGTATTGCTACAAATTCAGCTTGCAGTCTCTATGAACTTACAATGCTACTTTGGATATTTTCAACATTCACTGAATACCTTTTGCTCCCCACCTCCCACCTGTACCAGCAGATAACCCCCTTCCTATTTCACAGAGAAAATAGAGAACAAAGAGTGGGAACTTCCTCAACTTTCTGCTGTTAGCCCTCCATCTCGAAGCCCACCACAAATTCTTTGTTTCCTTTCCATGTCTCAGTAGAAATGACCACTTTCAGCCTCCTACGTAAGGTTAACCTGCTAATTATTTTTTGTATCATCTTCCCTTTAGTATCCTATGGATTTTGCTCTAGCAATTACTCTTCTCTCAGATG
>JAQQST010001719.1:0-11890 GCA_028646485.1 Cryptoprocta ferox | reverse complement strand
TTTTTAAACTTTATAGTTTATTGTCAGGTTGGTTTCCATATAACACCCAGTGCTCTTCCCCACAAGTGACCTCCACCAAGACCATCACCCCCCTTTACCTTTCCCCCTTCCCCTTCCCCCCTCAGTTTGTTTTCAGTATTCAAGAGTCTCTCGTGTTTTGTCTCCCTCCCTCTCCCTAACTCTTTTTCCTCCTTCCCCTTCCCATGGTCCTCTGTTGGTTTCTCCTGTTAGACCTGTGAGTGCAAACATATGGTATCTGTCCTTCTCCACCTGACTTATTTCGCTTAGCATGACACCCTCGAGGTCCATCCACTTTGCTACGAATGGCCAGATTTCATTCTTTCTCATTTCCATGTAGTATTCCATTGTGTAGATGAACCACATCTTCCTAATCCATTCATCAGTTGATGGACATTTAGGCTCTTTCCATGATTTGGCTATTGTTGAAAGTTCTTGCAGAGGGTCTTTATCAAGCTGAGGAAGTCCCCTTTATTCCTAGTTTACTGAGTGATCACTGATACAGTTAGACTAATATTTACCATATTTGTTCCTGTTTTCTATTTTTTGTTTGTGTTGTTTGTTCTTATTTTTGTCTTCTATTCTTTTACTGCCTTTGATGGTTTTAATTAAATATTTTATATGACTCTGTTTTGTCTCCTTTCGTAAATTTTTGGTTATACTCCTTTTTAAAAATCTTTTTTAGTGGTTGTCCCAGAGTTTGCTATAAAGATTTATATCTAATCCAAGTGCAGTTTCAAACAATGCTATACCACTTCACAAGTAATGTGAGAACCTTATAATAACAAAATAATTCTAATTTCTCCTCTTGTCCCTGCATCATTTATTTCATTTTTATATAGGTAGACACATATATTATATACATAGCCATATTAATTGAACACATTATTACTATTATCATTTTGAGAAGAATATAATCTGTTATATAAATGAAGAATAAGAAATATAACACTCATTCTTCAGATTTCCTTCTTTTTGTTCGTGGATCTGATTTTCTGACCTATGTTATTTTCCTTCTCTCTAAAGAACTTCTTTAAATGTGTGCAAGGCAGGTCTATTGGAATAAATTCCTTCAAATATTGTTTGCCTGAGAAAGTTTTTACTTCTCTTTCACTTTTGAAAGATACTTTTGCAGAGTAAAGATTTCTAGGTTTCTGGTTTTTCCTATCAACACTTTAAGTATTCCACCACACTCTCTTGTTTACAAGGTTTCTGAGAAGTCAAGTGTAATTCTTATCTTTCTTCTTCTATGAAAATGGTGTTTTTCCTTCTGGCTTCTTTCAGGATTCTTTATTTTTCTTTGACTTTATATTGTTTGAAAATGTGCCTAGGTATAGTTTTTGTGGTCTTTTGTTTTGTTTTAGCTTGTTTTGTTTTTTAGCTTTTATCCAAGGTGGTGTTTTCTGGGCTTCCTAGGTCTGTGTTTTGGTGTCTGACATTAATTTTGGGAAGTTCTCACTCATTATTGTGTCAAATGCATCTTCTGTTCCTATCTTTCATTCTTCTCCTTCTGGCATACGTTATACCTTTTGTAGTTCTCTCAGAGTACTTGGATATTCTGTTCTGTTTTTTAGTCTTTTTCCTCTTTGCCTTTTGGTTTTCAAGGATTCCTTTGATACGTTATCTAGCTCAGAGATTCTTTGTTCAGTTGTGTCCAGTCTGCTAGTAAGCCTATCAAAGGCATTCTTCATTTGTTAGTATCTTTGATCTCTCACATTTCTTCTTGATACTTTCTTTGGATATCCATCTTTCTCATAACACTACCAGTGTCTTTGAATGGTATCAATCCATGAGAGCCCTTAACATATTAATCACAGTTATTTTAAATTCCCACTCTTATTTCAACATTTCTGTCATGTCTGGTTCTGACATTTGCTCTGTCACTTAAAATTGCGTTTTCCCCTTTTGGTTTATCTTACAATTTTTTCTTGACAGACAGAGACATGATGTAGTGGGCAAAAGAAACGCTATAAATAGGACTTTAGTAATGTGGCAGTTAGGTATAAGGGAAAGGGAAGCATTCTATAGACTTATGTCTAGGTCTCAGTCATTCAGTGAGCTTATGCCTCTGGACCATGAATTTCACAAGTGTTTCTCAGGTTTTTTTTTTCCCACCACCCTTATATGGGATAGAATGGGTAGAGTGGGCTGGAGTTGGGTATTTCTCTTCTCCAAACTTAGGCTCTTTTAATATCCCAGCAGGTTAAGCTCCGGTTAACTACTTTCCCTTGAGGACAAGACAAGTTGCCTTGTTAAGAACATTGGTCTTGTGTATATTAACAAGGTTCCTCTCCTCATCTACCAGAAGCAGGAGGGAATTTTTCTCCAAAATTTACTGTGGGAAACTAGGAAAGTCCTTAGAAGTCAATCTCACAGTATTGTGTCCCCCACCATGACTGGTTTCCCTTGGAGTACTTCCCTCTAAGACTTGTCCATACTGAGCTTTCAGCAATTCATCAATTATGGCACAGTTTTTTTTTCTGCCCCAGCATTGGTTCTCATGGTGGTTTCCACTTGTGAGTCTGCTCCCATAAGTCATGACTCATGTGTCTACCTGTCTTTGCAAAGTTGGGGGCAGCAGTTTCCCCTATGTCCTCCCCTTTCTTACAAATCCAAGAAGAGCTGTTTTATTTTCAATCTGTTTAGCCTTTTACTCGTTATTAGGGCAAATGGCCATTTTCAAGATCCTTACATGTGGAACTGGAAGTCACCTCCTTTATTTTTATTTTATAATACTTTGTTTTGCTTGCTTGGTTTTTCTTGTAAGAACACTTTACATGAGATCTACACACTTAAATTTTTAAGTGCACAATACCATATTGTTAATGATAGGTACCATGCTGTACGGCAGATCTCAGGAACTTACTCATCTTACCTAATTGGAACTTCCTATTAATTGAACAATAGTTCCCTATTTTCTCTCCCCCCCAGCCTCTGCCATCCACCATTCGATTCTCTGCCTTTATGAACTTGAATATTTAGATATATCATATAAATGGAATCATGCAGTATTTGTCCTCCTGTGACTGGCTTATTTAACATAACATAATGTCTTCCAGTTTCATTCATGCTGCCACAAATGGCAGAATTTTTTCTTTTTTAAGGCTGAATAAATTCCATTGTATTACTTGCCACATTTTCCTTATTCATTCATTCATCAATGGACATTTAAATGGTTTCCACATATTGAACAATGGGAATACTACTTCAATGAACATGGGAGTGCAGATATGCTTTCATGATCTTATTTCCAATACATTTGGAAATATATCCAGAACTGGGACTGCTGGATCACATAGTTGTTCTAATTTTCTTTTTTTAAAATAAACTTCATGATGTTTTCCATAGTAACTGCATGATTTTACATTCCCTCCAACAGTGTACAAGTGTTCTAATTTATGCATATACTCTCCATCACATGTTATATATTTTTTATAATAGTCATCCTAACTGGTATGAGAGGATAACTCACTGTAGTCTTGATTCGGAATTTCTTAATAATTAATGATGTTGAGCACCTTTTCATAAGTGTGTTGGCTATTTGCATGTCTTTTTTAAAGTAAATATCTATTCAAGTACCTTGTCAATTTTTAATCTGGTTGTTAGCATTTTTGGATTTCAGTTGTAGAAATTTCTTATATATTTTGGATGCTAACCCATTATCAGATATATGGTTTGCAAATATTTTCTCCCATTCCAAATGTTGCCTTTTCATTCTGTTGATTGTTTCCTCTACTATGTAGAAGATTTTTAGTTTGAAATAGCCTTACTTTATTTTGCTTTTTTAAAAGTGTCACATCCAAGAAATAATAGCCAACTCTAATGAAGTTTTCACCTATGCCTTTTTAAAAATTATTTTACAGTTTCAGATCTTACATTGAAGTTACTAATCCATTTTGCATTAATTTTTGTGCATGGAGTAAAAGAAGGGTCTAATTTTAAACCTTTTTATGTGGATATCCAGTTTTCTCAACACTATTTGTTGAGGAGACTATTCTTTCATTATTGTGTATTCCTAGAACATTTGTCAACGATCATTTGATCATACATATGCACTTTAATTTCTGAGATCTCTATTCTATTCCTTTGATTTATATGTATGTTTTTATGCTGGTACCATACTGTTTTAATTACTGTAGTTTTTGTAATATATTTTGAAATCGGGAAATGTGATGTCTCCAGGATTGTTTTTCTCAAAATTGCTTTGTCTATTCTGTTTTTTTGTGATTGCATGAAAATTTTAGAATTGTTTATCATTTCTGTAAAAAATGTCATTGCGGTTTTGATTGGGGTAGGATTAAGTCTCTACAACACTTTGGGAAGTATGGACATTTTAACCAATATTAAGTATTCCAGTCCATAAACACGTGACATCTTTCCATTTACTTGTCTTTGATTTCTTTCATCAGTGTTTGCAGTGTAAAAGTCTTTCATCTTCTCGGTTAAGTTTATTTCAAAGAACTTTATTCTTTTTGTTTCTATTGTAAATAGAATTTCCCCTCCTTAATTTCCAGTCCACGCAGTTCATTGTTAGTGAATAGGAATGCAACTGATTTTTTATTTTATATCCTGCAACTTTACCGAAATCATTTATTAGTTCTGGGTTTTTTTTTTTTTTTTGGTGGAGTCTCTAGGGTTTTCTACAAATAAAACCATCTCATCTGCAAACAGAAATAATTTTACATCTTTCTTTGTGATTTGGATACTTTTATTTATTTTTCTTGCCTACTTAATTTGGCTAAGATTTTCATAACCGTGTTGAATATAAGTGGTAAGAGTGGGCATGTTTGTCTTTTCCTGATCTTAGGGGAAAGGCTTACAATTTATCATCATTTGATTGTAATGTTAACTGTAGACTTGTCAAGTATGGACTTTATTATGTTAAAGTACATTCCTTCTGTACATAGTTTGTTGAGCATTTTTATTATGAAAGGGTGTTTAATTCTGTCAAATGCATTTTCTGCATCGATTGAGATGATAATGTGATTTTATCCTTAATTTTGTTAATGTGGTGTATCACATTGATTGATTTGTGTATATTAAATGATCCTTGCATCCCAGGGATAAATCCCACTTGGTCATAGTGTATGACTACTTAATGTGCTGTTGAATTTGGTCTTTTAGTATTTTGTTGAGGACTTTTATATATGTGTTCATCAGGGATATTAACATGAAGATTTCTTTTCTGATAGTGTCTTTGTCTGGCTGTGGTATAAGGATAATATTAGCCTTATAATATGAATTTGAAAGTGTTCCTTCCTCTTCAATTTTCTGGAACAGTTTGAGAAATATTGGCATTATTTTTTAAGCATTTAGTAGAATTTATCTGTGAAAGCATCCAATCTGAGGCTTTTTTTATGTTGGATGTTCTTTATTGCTGACTCAATATACTTATTCATTATTTATCTATTCAGATTTTTTATTTTTTTCATGACTCAGTCTTGGTATATTATACTCTTCTAGGAATTTATTCAGTTCTTCTAGATTTTCTAATTTGTGAGCCTGTAATTATTCATAACAGTCTCTTATGATCCTTTTTATTTCTGTGGCAACACTTGTAACATATCATATTTTAGTTCTGATTTTATTTATTTAAATATTCTCTTTTTTCCTTAAGTAGAGTAGCTAAATTTTTATAAATTTTGTCTATATTTTCAAAATAACAACCCTTAGTTGCTTTGATTTTTTTTCTATTGTTTTTCTATTCTCTACTTCATTTATTATTCTAGACTTCATTATTTCCTTTTGCTAATTTTGGGCTTCCTTTTTCTTTATATATATAAAGAAAATATATATATATATATAAAGAAAAATATATATATAAAGTTTATTTATTTATTTTTAGAGAGAGTGTGTGTGTGAGCAGGGCAGGGGCAGAGATAGAGGGAGAGAGAGAATCCCAAGCAGGCTCTGTGCTGACAACACAGAGCCTGGCATGGGGCTCTATCCCATGAACCATGAGATCATGACCTGAACTGAGATTAAGAGTCAGACGCTCAACCAACTGAGTCACCCAGGTGCCCTGTTCTTTTACTAGTTCCTTGAGGTGTAAAGTCAGGGTGGTTTTTGAGATAGTTCTTTTTTAAATGTAGGCATTTATCACTTTAAACTTTCCTCTTAGTGCTCTTTTTTTTTGAATCCCATAACTTTTGTGATGTTTTGTTTTCATTTTACTTTGTATGAAGATATTTTGTAACATTTTTGTTTAATTTTTTATGGCCATTTGTTGTTCAGGAGTGTATTGTTTATTTTCCAAAGACTTGTGAACTTTCTAATTTTCCTTCTGATTTCTAGTTTTATTTCATTGTTGTCACATAGATTTTTGGTAGGGTTTCAATCTTCTTAAATTTGTTGAACTTGTTTTGTGGCCTAAGTTGGGATTTTTCATCGAGAATGTTATGTGTGTGCTTGAGAAGAATGTATCTTTTAATGCTTTTAGGTGGAATATTCTCTATATGTGTATTAGGCCCATTTGGTCTATAGTGTTACTCAAATCTGATATTTCATTATTGTTTTTCTGTCTGTACGTTCTAGGCATTTTTGAATGTAAGGTATTGAGGTTTCCTACTAGTATTGTAATGCTCTGTGGCAGTCTTGAAAATGGAAGCCCATTTTACCAGTGTGATGCCCTGGTCCCTAGTTATGGAGGTAGCATAATAGACCTAATTTCCAGAAAACTGTGTTTGCCCTAAGTCGTCTGGAATCTCCCAGAAGGATTGATGCAAGGCAATTGTGTTTATTTTGCCTAACTCACAGTTCACTCAGGAAAGTGATGTTCATTCCTCAAAAATATTATAAGGTAAAGAAACAAGGCACAGCTGCCTGGTGAAAAAGATTATGGTTGAGGCATATAATAAATTGCCAAAGCCTAGAAGAAAAATTTGGATTAGAGTTTATTTGGGAAATTAGAGCATTTAAAATTGCCTATGTATGCTGGGGAACTTAGAAAGTGATGCAGATGACCAAGGGAAGATTCATATTTAGAAAAGACCTATGAAGAACCTAAGCTTTCACTTCTGACTAATCTGACTACGGCAGATGTTTGAGCCCAAGAGCTGCACCTACACGTACCTCCTGGGTGACAGAGAGTCCCGTGAGGCCATTCTGATCGACCCGGTTCTGGAGACAGCGCCTCGGGATGCCCAGCTGGTCAAGGAACTGGGGCTGCGGCTGCTGTATTCTGTGAATACCCACTGCCACGCGGACCACATTACGGGCTCAGGGCTGCTCCGGTCTCTACTCCCCGGCTGCCAGTCTGTCATCTCCCGCCTTAGTGGGGCCCAGGCTGACTTGCACATTGAGGATGGAGACTCCATCCGCTTCGGGTGCTTCGCCTTGGAGACCCGGGCCAGCCCCGGCCACACCCCGGGCTGTGTCACCTTCGTCCTGAATGACCACAGCATGGCCTTGACTGGAGACGCCCTGCTCATCCAAGGGTGTGGGCGCACGGACTTCCAGCAAGGCTGTGCTAAGACCTTGTACCACTCAGTCCATGAAAAGATCTTCACACTCCCAGGAGACTGTCTGGTCTACCCTGCTCATGATTACCATGGGCTCACAGTGTCCACTGTGGAGGAGGAGCGGACTTTGAACCCTAGGCTCACTCTCAGCTGTGAGGAATTTGTCAAGGTCATGGACAATCTGAACTTGCCCAAGCCTCAGCAGATAGACATCGCTGTCCCAGCTAATATGCGCTGTGGGGTCCAGACACCCCTTTTCTGACCTGGCTTTGTCAGGTACTCGTATCCGTTAAGAAAGCATTAAGTGGGGTACAGACAGAGGAGCCGTCACCGAAGCCTCTCTTCTTCCCCTCCCTCACCACCCCTTGAGCTTCTTAAATAAAATTAAAAAATAAAAAAAATGCAAGCATAGGCTCAATGCAAGCATAAAGTGAAGGCTAAGGAAGAGTTGTTAATAAATAAGCAAGTCTCACCCAATTCTTGTTTTCAAGCACTGCGTTACATTTTGTAATTGTAGTCCTTAGTATTAAAGGAGTGCTCTAACACAGAGCCAATTTCTAAAAACTAGGAAAGGTATCCTCCTTCTCCTCCTCCTCCTTCCCTTTTTTTCTTTGATTTTATACTTTTTCTTCTCCTTCTTCTCCTCCCTTTTCTCCTCCTCTTCAAGGAAATCTCTCTCAAAACACTGGCTGAACACAAGCTAAAGGAACAGACTTATAAGACCACGTATGACAAATAATACAGATTTTACAAAAAAGAGTGTAGAAAATTACTAAACAAACAGCTACAGCTACTGCAAGCAACACAAACAAATCCTGAAAAAATCTGATTTCCATATTTACCAAGTATAATATTCAAAATGTTTATATTTCAACAAAAAGTTAGAAATCTTGCAAAGAAATAAGAAATTATGTCTCATTCATAGAAAAAATTAGCAGATATTGTCCTTGATAAGGCACAGACATTGGACATACTAAGCAAAAACTTTATTTTTTCAAGTTTACTTATTTATTTTGAGAGAGAGAAAGAGAGAGAGAGAACGAGTGGGGGAGGGGCGGGGTGGACAGAGGATCTGAAGCGGGCTCTGCACTGACAGCAAAGAGCCTGATGTGGGGCTCAAACTCATGAACCATGAGATCAATGACCTGAGTTGAAGTCGGATGCTTAACTGACTGAGCCACCCAAGTACTCCCTAAACAAAAAACCTTAAACCAACTGTCTTAAATGTGGTGAAGGAGATAATGGAACCATGGACAAGTATCTAAGGAGAGAAAAGATAATGATATATAAGTGAATAGAGAATATCAATAAAGAATAGAGATTTTAAAAGGAACCAACCAGACATTCTGAAACTGAGAAATACAATAACTAAAATGAAAAACTCACCAGAGGGTTTTGATAGGACACTTGAGCCGGCAAAAGCAACAATCAGCAAACTTGAATACTGGTCAATCTAAAGGATCCAATCTGAAGAGCAGAAAAATAAAAGAATGAAAAAACTAACAAAGCCCAGGAATCCTGTGAAACATCATTACATTTGCCAACATACACATTATGAGACTACTCAAAATAGAGGAGTAAAAGAAAGAGAAATAAAATATTTGAACAAATAACATGAGAAAACTCTACAATGTTGATAAATACATTAATATACACATCCATGAGGCTCAATGAACGTTTTAGTTTCTTTTTTTCCAAGTTTTTATTTAAATGAACTTTAAGGAGAATAAAATCAAAGAGGTACACATTGACACATTATTATGAAACTATTGAAAGCTGATGGCAAAGAGAGAATCTAGAAAACAGCAAAATAAAAGCGACTTTTCATATACATGGTACTCTCAATAAGATTAATAATAGATTTCTCTTTAGAAACCATTAAGGCCAAGAAGAAATGAGATAACACTTTTAAACTGAAAAAAAATATATATCCAACAAGCAAATACATCCAGCAAAGCTACCCTTTGAAAATAAATGAGACATGAAGACATTTAAAGATAAATAAAAGCTGAGAGAGTTCATTTTTAGTAGAACTGCCCTACAAAAAATACTAAAATGAGTCTTTGAGAGGCTGAAATGTAAGGATATTGAGTAGTAACTTGAAGCCAGGTAAAGTAAAAAAGAACTCATAATAAAGGACATTATATATTGAGAAAAGGCTCAAGTCAAGTCATCAAGAAAGTATAATAATTATACACATATACATACAAACAGCAGATCCTCAAAATATATGAGCAAATGCCAACAGAATGGATAGAAGAAATATACAGTTCTACAATAATAAGGACTTCAATAAACTACTTTAAATGAGTAGAACACCTAGACAAAAGATCAGTGGAAAAATATACAACTTGAAAAACACTATAAACCAACTAGACCTAAGACACATACAAAGAACATATCACCCAAGAACAGCGTATACAGTTTTCTCAAGTAAACATATGTTATTTTCCAGAATAGACCATATGTTAGGCCATAGAAAACCACAATAAATTTTAAAAAGATATAAATAGTAAAAGTTGTGTTCCCTGAACACAATGAAATAAGCTAGAATTCAATAACAGAAGGAAAATTGGAAAATTCACAAATATGGGGAAATTAACACACTTTTTTTTAAAGGAAAAAATTTGTTTATTTTCAATTAACATGAATGTCTGTGTAGACAAAAGCCAGAACTCTACCAAAACAAAACAAAAAAAACTTCTGAAACTAATTAGTATAGCAAGGATTCAGGATGCAAGGTCAATATACAAAAGTCCATTGCTTTCCTATATACCAGCAAAGAAAATTGGACTTAAAAATTAAAACAGCAAGATCACTTATAATAATCTCCATGAAATATTCCTATTCAATAAATTATATAGGTATAAATATAACAAAAAATACAGATCTACATTTAGGAGACTTTTTTAAAAACTGGCAAAAGAACTCAAAGATACAGGGATGCCTGGGTGGCTCAGTCAGTTAAGCGTCTGACTTCAGCTCAGGTCATGATCTCGCAGTGCGTGAGTTTGAGCCCTACATCAGGCTCTTTGCTGACAGCTCAAAGCCTGGAGTTGCTTCGGATTCTGTGTCTCCCTCTCTCTCTGATTCGTCCCAACTCACACTCTGTCTTTCTCTGTCTCTCAAAAATGAATAAATGTTAAAAAAAAAAGTTCAAAAAAAAAAAGAACTCAAAGATACAAATAAATACATATTCCATCTTCGTGGATTGAAGGACTCAATATCACTATACTGCCAACAATTCGCAAATTGATCTCTAGATTCAATGCAATACTGATCAAAATCTCAGCAAGCTATTTGGTAGATAGCAATAAAATGATTATAAAATGTTTATGGACAGGCAAAAACCTAGGTGCAAAGCAATTCAGTGAAAAATGGGTAGCCGTTTTTGAAATATAATTTACTGTCAAATTGGCTTAAACACAACACCCAGTGTTCATCCAAACAAGTGCCCTCCTGAATGCCCATCACCCACTTTCCCCTCTCCCTCAACCCTCATCAACTCTCAGCTTGCTCTCTGTATTTAAGAGTCTCCTATGGTTTGCCACCCTCCCTCTCTGTTTGTCACTATTTTACCCCTTCCTATCCCCCATGGTCTTCTGTTAAGTTTCTCAAGATCCACATATGAGTAAAAGCATATGGTATCTGTCATTCTCTCCCTGACTTACTTCACTTAGCATAGTACCTTCCAGTTCCAACCACATTGCTACAAATGGCATGATTTAATTCTTTCTCACTGCCATTTAGTATTCCCTTGTATAGATAAACCACATCTTCTTAATCCATTCATCTCTTGATGGACATTTAGGCACTTTCCGTGATTTAGTTATTGTTGAAAGTGCTGCCGACATATCATAGTGAAACTGGCAAAATATGAAGACAAAGAGAGAAATCGGAAAGCAGCTAGGGAAAAAAGGGCCCTAACATACAAAGGGAAACCTATCAGAGTGGTTACAGACCTATCTAATGAAACTTGGCAGGCCAGAAAGGAATGGCAGGAAATCTATACTGTTATGAACAGGAGAAATTTGCAGACAAGAATCCTTTATCCAGCGAGCCTATCATTCAAAATAGAAGAAGAGATAAAGGTGTTCCCAAATAAACAAAAATTGAGAGAATTCGTCACCACAAAACCAGCCCTACAAGAAATCCTAAGAGGGACTCTACGAGGAAAATGTTGCAAGGAATACAAGGTACCAGAGACACCACTATAAACATGAACTCCACAGAAAACACAGTGAACCCAAACCTACATTTTTCAATAATAACACTGAATGTAAATGGACTGAATGCCCCAATCAAACGACACAGGGTAGCAGAATGCATAAAAAAACAAAATCGATCCATTTCCTGTCTAAAAGAGACTCATTTGAGACCTGAAGACGCCTTCAGATTGAAAGTAAGGGGAT
>JAQQST010001718.1:0-11894 GCA_028646485.1 Cryptoprocta ferox | reverse complement strand
GGACCGCCCGTCCCCTAATTTCCCAGATCACAGTCACTCACTCAGGCATCTTTGAGGTTGTCTTCTTTCTGGCGTCTGTTTCTTCTTTCCCCCACTTGCAAATCCAAGTTTTATCCCTTCAGTCCTTCTCAGTTCAATCCATACGGGCGTGCTCGGATTACAGAGCTCCCTGCTCTTCCGCCATCTTGTCCTCCCCCAACTTTTGATATATATATATATATATATATATATATATATATATATTTGGTATATATATATATATTTGGTATATATATATTTATATATTTTTAAATTTTGATATATATATATTAGAAATGTTTCAGATTATCAAATACACCATCCAGGAACAAACTGGTTTTTGATACAACAAAATAGGTTTAGAAGGAACATACCTTAACATAATAAAGGCCATATATGAAAAACCCACAATTAATATCATACTAAATGGTAAAAAAATTAGTTTCTTCACTAAACTCAGGAACAAGACAAGGATGTCCATGCTCACTACTTTTATTTAACATAGTACTAAAAGTCCTAGTGACAACATTCAGACAGGGAAAAGAAATAAAATGCAGCGAAACTGTTAAGGAAGAAGTAAAACGTCACCGCTTGCAAATGACATACTATATATAGAAAATCCTAAATATTCCTCCAAAAACTATTATAAGGAATACATGAATTCAGGAAATTGCAGGATATAAAATTAATATAAAAATGAGTTGGTTTCTATATACTAATAATAAAGTAGCAGAAGGAGAAATTAAGAAAACAATCTTATTTAAAATTGCATCAAAATAAAAACGCAACTGCAAATCAACCTAACCAAGGAGGTGGAAGACATGTATTTAGAAAACTATAAAACATTAATGAAAGAAATTAAAAATGACACAAATAAGTGGAAACATGTCCCATGCACATGGTTTGGAAGAGTTATTATTTTTAAAAATATACATACTACCCAAAGAAATCTACAGATTCAGTGCAATCTCTATCAAAATACCACCAGCATTGTTCACAGCACTAAAATGAATAATTTGCATAAAACACAAAAGACCCTGAATAGCCAAAGCAATCTTAAGAAAGAATAAAGCTAAAGATATCATAATCCCTGATTTCAAAATATACTACAAAGATGTAATCATCAAAATATTATGGCACTGGCACAAAAATAGACACATACATTAATAGAACTGGATAGATAACTTAGAAAAAAACCCCACATTTACATGGTCTTTTAATGTATGACAAAGGATACAAGAATATACAATGGAGAAAAGACAGTCTCTTCAAAAAATGATGTTAAGAAAACTGGACAGCTATATGCAAAAAATGAAAATGAACCATTTTCTTACATTAAACACAAATATAAACTCAAAATAGATTAAAGACCTAAATATGGGATGAAACCATAAAACGCCTAGAAGAAAACAAGGGCAGTAATTTCTTTGACATTGATCCTAGCAACATTTTTCTAGACATGTCTCCTCAGGCCAGGGAAACCAAAGCAAAATTAAACTATTGGGACTACACCGAAATGAAGAACCCTTGCACAATGAAAGAAACAATCAACAAAATGAAAAGGCACCCTACTGAATAGGAGAAGATATTTGTAAATGATATATCCAATAATGGGTTAATATCCAAAATATATGAAGAAGTTATATAACTCTACACCAATAAAAACACACACAATCTGATTAAATTGGCAGAGACTCTAAAGAGATATTTTTCTAAAGAAGATATATACATGGTAAACAGACACATGAAAAGATGCTAATTGTCACTAACTGTCAAGGAAATGCAAATCAAAACCACAATGAGATTTCACCTTACACATATCAAAATGGCTATGATCAAAAAGACAAGAAATATCACGTGTGATCAAGGATGTGGAGAAAAAGGAAACTTCATGCTTATTAGTGGCAATGTATATTGGTGCAACTACTTTAGAAAACAGTATGGAGGTTTCTCAAAAATTTTAAAATAGAAATACTATCTGATCCAGTAATTCTACTGGTGGGTATTTATCCAAAGAAAATGAAAATTCTAATTCAAAAAGATATGTGTACCTCTATGTGTATTCCAGCATTATTTACAATAGCCAAGAAATTAAAACAACCCAGGTGTTCATCGATAGATGAATGGATATAGATGTGGTATATATGTACATATATAAAATGTAATGTTACTAAGCCATAAAAAAAGAATAACATCTTGCCGTTGAAAACAACAGGCATAGGCACCTGCTTTACTCAGTCAGTTGAGCATCTGACTTGATTTTGGCTCAAGTCATCATAACAGGGTCATGAGTTTGAGCCCCATGTTGGGCTCCATGCTGAGCATAGAGTCTGCTTAAGATTCTCTCTCTCTCTCTCTCTCTCTCTCTCTCTCTCTGCCTCCCTCTCTCCTTCCCTCCCTCCCCCCCTTGCTCACTGTTTAGCTCTCTCTCTCAAAACAAACAAACAACCAAACACACACACACACACACACACACACACACACACACACAAAGTAAAACATAAAAAATCATGGATGGAACTTTGGGTATTATGCTAAGTGAAATGAGTCAGACATAGAAAGACAAATACCATATGATTTCACTTATGTGTGAAATCTAGAAACCAAAGCAAGCAAGCAAACAAACAAACAAAAGAGAGAAACATACCCATAAATACAGAGAAAACACTGATCATTGCTACAGGAGAGAGAAGTGGGGGAATGGACAAGGTGCTAAGGGGCTATAAGGGATGCAGGCTTCTAGTTATGACATGAATAAGTCACTGGGTTAAAATATACAGCATAAAGAATGCAGTCAGTGGTATTTTAATAGCATTGTATGGTGACAGATGATATCTATGCTTGTGGTGAGCATAGCATAACATATAAACTCCTTGAATTTCTATGTTACACACCTGAAACTAATTTAACATAGTGTGTCAACTATACTTCAGTTAAAAAAAAAGTTGAAAAGTATATGGTAGTGATGTTGGAGGAAGGCTAAGAGTAAAACTGAGCTTGCATTGTGGAATATTTTATTAAAAAACCAACACTAAAATATATGATACTACTTGGTGCAAATGTGCTTGGAAACACATTTGTCTTTCTCTTTCTTATCCTTTTCTCATCGATGCCAAATAGAATAAGAAAGAATTCAATCCAATATTCTTTAGTCAATTATCATCTTCCCTACCTCAGCAGAGTCTCTCAGTAAGGAGGTAGATAAGTTTGAAATAATAAGAATCCCAAAATTTTCTTAAATAAAACTAAAAAATAATATCTGGGATACCCCAGAAAACACTCTATGCTAGACCATGTTCTGTTAATTTTTTTGGAAATAAAAATTTATGTATTGATATAAACTTGTACACTTATCTCATGCTTTTTGAGGAAAAATATTATGTTTGTACTGGATGTTATACCTATTATGTTTGTTATAAAAGTAATTTAAATAAGTGGTGCTCAGGGCGCCTGGGTGGTCCAGTTGGTTAAGCATCTGACTCTTCATTTTGGCTCATGTCATGATCTCAGGGTTCATGGGATCCAGCTCCACGTCGGGCTCTGCATCATTAGAAAGTATTATTGAAAACCAAGATAGATTGGGAATTTTACATTGATAAAGATAAAAAATGAGGAATATGTACACGAACTGTAATAAATTTAGCCATATGTTAGTGAAAGCCTGGGCTGATTTTGTATGTCTACCAAGTATTCTCAATCTGTATGGAAAGAATCAAATTTTCCCAATTGGATATTTTAAAATGCTTTGTCAAAATTCTCACCCAATATTCTTAAGAGACATTGCATAAAATTCATACTTTGCCCATCCATTAACGTTTGAATTGAATAAGGCTTATAACGGTAGATAGGGCTTATTTCAGACACACATTTATATGGGACTCTGTTATGAAGAGCAGAGACACAGAAATCACATCCTGCAACTTTGTCATTAAGACGAACAACCTTGAATAATTATGGTAATGGTATATTTTATTTATGCACGTACAGATTTATCAAAAAAACAGTATAATTACTGTTACAAAATGCTTCTTTAAATTCATAACCTCATATACCCCACTATTTGCAAGAAATGAAGTTGGATACTTATATTATTTCTTTAAGCTCAGTATAGAGGATTGAAGTAATTTATTCTTTTTAAAAAACTATTATCCACTGAAGGTAACTTTTTAAAAGTTTATTCATTTATTTTGAGAGAGATAGAGAAAGTGTGAGTGGGAAAGGGGCAGAGAAAGAGGAATAATCCAAAGCAGTCTATGCTGTCAGCACACAAACAGACTTGGGGCTCAAACTCACGAAACTGTGAAATCATGACCTAAACTGAAATCAAGAGTCATATGCCTAATTGACTGAGCCACCCAGGCACCCCAAAAGTAATGATTTTAAAAATATAATTTATTGTCAAATTGACTAACATACAGTGTTTACAGTGTGCTCTTGATTTGGGGGGTTGGTCCTATAATTCATAGCTTACCTACAACACTCAGTGCTCATCTCAACAAACACCCTCCTCAATGCCCATCACCCATTTTCCCCTCTCCCCTGCCCCCCCCATCAACCCTCAGTTTGTTATCTGTATTTAAGAGTCTTATGGGTTGCCTCCCTCAATCTCTGTTTATAACTACTTTTCCCCTTTCCTTCCCCAATGGTCTTCTGTTAAGTTTCTCAAGTTTCACATATGAGTGAAAACACATGATATCTGTCTTTCTTTGGCTGACTTATTTCACTTAGGATCGACATTGCTGCAAATGGCAGAATTTCATTCTTTCTCATCACCAAGTAGTATTCCATTGTATATCTAAACCACATCTTCTTTATCCATTCATCAGTTGATGGATCTTTAGGCTCCTTCCATAATTTGTCTGTTGTTGAAATTGCTGCTATAAACATTGGGGTACATGTGCCCCTGTGAATCAGCCGTCCTGTATCCTTTGGATAAATTCCTAGTAGAGCTATTTCTGGGTCATAGGGTAGTTCTATTGTTAATTTTTTGAGGAACCTCCATACTGTTTTCCAGAGTAGCTGCACAAGTTTGCATTCCCACCAACAGTGCAAGAGGGTTCCCGTTTCTCCACATCCTCACCAGCATATATAGTTTCCTGAGTTGTTCATTTTAGCCACTCTGACCAGTGTGAGATGGTATCTCAGTGTACTTTTGATGTGTATTTCCCTAATAAGGAGTGACATTGAGCATCTTTTCATGTATCTGTTGGCCATCTGGATGTCTTCTTTGGAGAAGTGTCTGTTCATGTCTTCTGCCCATTTCTTCACTGGATTATTTGTTTTTCTGACGTTGAATTTGGTAACTTCTTTATAGATTCTGGATACTAGCCTTTTATCCGATATGTCATTTGCAAATATCTTTTCCCATTCCATCAGTTGCCTTTTAGTTTTGATGATTGCTTCCTTTGCAGTACTGAAACTTTTTATCTTGGTGAGGTCCCAACAGTTCATTTTTGCTTTTAAGTCCCTTGCCTTTGGAGATATGTCAAGTCAAAAATTGCTGCGGCTGAGGTCAAAGAGGTTGTTTCCTTTTTTCTCCTCCAGGGTTTTGATGGTTTTCTGTCTGATGGTTAGGTCTTTCATTCATTTTGAGTTTATTTTTGTGTACCATGTAAGAAAGTGGTCCAGTTTCATTCTTCTGCATGTTTCTGTCCAGTTGTCCCAGCACCATTTGCTAAAGAGACTGTCTTTTTCCATTGGATACTTTTTCCTGCTGTGTGAAATATTAATTGACCGTACATTTGTGGGTCCAATTCTGGGTTCTCTATTCTATTCCATTGGTCTGTGTGTCTCTTTTTGTGCCAATATCATACTGTTGAAGGTAACTTTTTAAGAAATGTATTATTTTGGGGAGTCTGGGTGGCTCAGTCAGTTAGGCATCCAACTCTTGGTTTGGACTCAGGTCATGGTCTCATGGTTTGTGAATTTGAGCCCTACATTGGACTGGTTTGTGAATTTGAGCCCTACATTGGACTCCATGCTAACAGTGCAGATACTTCTTGGGAGTCTCTCTCTTTCCCTCTTTCTATGCCCCTCCTATGCACTCTCTCTAAATATAAATAAATTAAAAACTTTAAAAAGTAAAAATAAAAACAAAAAATGTATTATTGTGATGTTGTGAGTTAAGTCGAATAGAAAACACTGATGTTTAGAGATTTTTCTTGATGTAAATGAATCTTTATATTTATCTTTCCTATGACCTGACAGATTTCCACTACATGAATTCTCTAAGAACTAAGACACTAATTAACCATTGTGCTTGTATCTATAAATCCAGTCTATAAAATTGAAATTATATGTCAGAGTGGCTATTTATTGAAAAATGCACTATATGCTGCATTTATTCCAAAATTAATACATAAATACATTTATGTACCATGTTCTATGGAAGTAAAATGTTTTTAAAGAAAAAAAGTGAGTTCAATATTATCAATTTTTCTGTTAAACTTGCTGATACATTTATCCTATATACCTGAACCTAAACATAATTAAAATGAAAAAAAGATAATATATTTTTAAAGTAGGCTTCACACCCAGTACAGAGCCCAACTCAGGACCCTGAGATCAAGTCCTGAGCTGAGATCAAGTGCCGGATGCTTAAGTGACTGAGCTACCCAGGCGCCCCAAAATGTAAAAAAACCTCTTAATCTAATCCAGGGTTTCTCAATCTCAGTACTAATGATATTTTGGACCAGGGGCTATTGTGGGGGCTTTCCTATGCATTGTAGAGTGTTTAGCTACATGCCTGGCCTCTACTCTATAGTTGCTTGTAACAACTCTTCATCATTTGTGACTACCAAAATTTTCCACCAGACATTGTTACATGTCCTGTGGGTGGAGGAAAATATCTTATTGAACACCACTTATTTTTTAAGTGATAATTTTTTATTTTTACAGAGAGCATGTGTGCATGAGTGGAGGAGGGGCAGAGAGAAAGTATCGGGGCTGGATCCCGTGAACCATGAGATTATGACATGAGCCAAAATCAAGAGTCAG
Source organism: Cryptoprocta ferox (assembly GCA_028646485.1). Taxonomy (NCBI): domain Eukaryota; kingdom Metazoa; phylum Chordata; class Mammalia; order Carnivora; family Eupleridae; genus Cryptoprocta; species Cryptoprocta ferox. The sequence goes on along the minus strand of JAQQST010001718.1, from coordinate 4,880 downwards.
ATGGTTAATCAACTGGGCCACCCAGGTGGTCTGAGCACCACTTATTTAAATTACTTTTATAAAGTAAGAAATTGGGTCAAGATGATTGATGACAGCATATTAGAGCTGGTATTAATATCCTTAATCAACTCATTCCACAAATACTTATGGATTTCTTGCTATCCACAAGGAATTTTGATGACTTGAAAATAACGAACAGAATAAACAGGGTCCCTGCTTATTAAACTGAAGGTATATTAAAAATAATTATAAAATTATGTAACAAGTTATGTTCAGTGCTATGAAAAAAAGCACCATGTTTAAAAAGAGCATAAAAGTAAGACTCCCCTAGTGTATTTTGCTATGCATTGCTTCCCTGAAGAAATGACATTGAAGGAGAGAACTGACATTATCCAGAAAAGGATGGACAGAACTTACATTTCTCTGTACAAATTCATTTAACATTGATGAAACATTTTTCCTGCATCATTTAACATGTATGGCAACACAATTTCTAAATTGGTAAGAATTTAAAATTCTTATTTTTTATTTTTTTTATTTTTTTAATTAATTAATTAATTAATTAATTTTAAAATTTATATCCAAGTTAGTTAGCATATACCGCAACAATGATTTTGGAACTTCCATGTTGGTGAACACATGAAGACTTGGGGAAGTTGTGTGCTTGGAGAGAGCATGAAAACTCTGAGCCCGTTTGCCCTACCCTGACCTATGCATCTCTTTCATCTGGCTGTTATCTAATGCAGTGCATAAGCAGCCAAAACCTCAACCCTATTTGAGCTCTCATTGCATTGTGGATACAATTAGCAGGTGCTACAAGCATACTTTATGCTACATGATTGTAAGGATATACACACCTCAGTTTAGACACAATTTGCTGATTTGACTGTGAGGTTCACCTCTATCCTATACATCTCCACAGCATAAGACCATGTCCCAACCTCAGTGGATCATGTTTATGAGTAGTCTAATTGCAGGTATAGACTTGTTAAGAATAAATCAAGGTAGAAAACAAATGTAAAGGACGGAGGGCAAGATGGTGGAGAAGTAGCGAGCTCTTTAACTTTCACCCACCCGCATCTATCAAACTAAGAAGGACTGAAGCCACAATACTCTGATCTACAAGGGTGGGAGGAAAAGACAGATTCTGCAAAGAAGACAGCCTCATGTGTGAGTGAGTACGAACTGGGGAAGATAAAAACGGGCCGGGACGCTGAGGCTTGGAGGGAAGGGGGCCCCACTCCCCGCAGAGTATCAGGGAACTCGCAGAGCCACAGAGAGTCCAGGGGAAGAGAAAGAGAGTCTGAAAATGCTCATAGAGCTGTGTCTAGAGAAGATAAAAACCTCAGCCCAGGACAGAGAGGGGCCTATCATCCCATCAGTAACCGCAGGGCATGGGGAGAGAGATTAATCCCTTTAGCTAGCACATTTTCCTTGGACTCGGTGCCCTGATCCCTGGAGGCGCCACCTGGTCTGCAGGTGTACATCTCATCTCAGGCGCTATCATTAAAGTGCGTGGACTAGGATTTGGAAAAGTGACTGGGCTTGGAAAATACAACTTGGCCCGCCCACAACACAGGGAGATAGGACCCAAAAGAGTGGGTTGCAATGCTTGCTTTGAAAAAGGATTGGAGCGCCGCCATTATTCTCCCCACAACCACCAAGGCGGGGCCTCAGAAAACAGCACAAGAGACCTACCTACAACAAACAATGCCCATCCGCACTGGAGAGCTCCCTTTTTTTTTTTCTTTTTCTCCTCCCCCCACCCCCGCTCCCAGCCCTGGAAAGACCAACATTGATGCATGGCCGTGATTAGATCACTTCTTGCCATTCAGATATATTTTCCCTTATCTCATTCTTATCTCTCCCATCCCCTGGTTTTAGGCTTTTAGACTGTCCTTTGTCTTTCGTTGCTTTTGTCCCCCCCTTTTTCTTTTCTTTCTTTTCTTTTCTATTCTTTCCTTTTTTTTTCATTCCCCTTTTGTTTTCCTTGCTTGTTTGATTTGTCCGTGCATGTACATACTTTTGTTCCCTGTGTGTTTGTCTGCCTGTTGTCCTATTCAGGGCTACCTCAAAAAACAAGCCAAAGTACACAAGGTGGAGAGTCCCAAATGTCACTGAGTAGGGAAATAAAATAACCAAAGGGACAACAAGAGAAACCAAGAGACACCATTAAAAGAACACTTCGTGAATGGACAGGCCCTGGACAGTCATGGAGCCTCCTTTAATATAGCAATACTAAAAGATACAGAGTGCATAACGAGCTTTTAAAACTGACAGGAGACGGAAAGCTAGCCAAAATGACGAAATGGAAGAACTTTCCTGTAAAGAAATTCCAGGAAAAAGATACAGCCACAGAACTGCTCAAAACAGATATAAGCAATATAACGTAGCAAGAATTTAGAATGATTGTCATTAAATTATCACTGGGCTTGAAAAAAGCATGGAAGTCATCAGAGAAGCCATTGATACAAAGACTAGGGACCTTCAAAATAGCTGTGATGAGTTAAAAAATGCTATAAATGAGATGCATAATACAATAGAGGCAACCACTGCATGGATTGAAGAGGCAGAGAGGAGAATAGGTGAATTAGAAGACACAGTTATAGCAAAAGAGGAAGCCGAGAAAAAGAGAGAGAAATTGATCCAGGAGCACGAAAGGAGAATTTGAGACCTGAGTGATACAATCAAAAGGAACAAAAGCCGTATCATAGGAATTCCTTAAGAAAAGAAAGAGAAAAAATTCCTGAAGGGGTGCTTGATCAAATTACAGCTGAGAACTTCCCCAATCTGGGGAAGGAAATGGACATTTAAATCCAGGAGGCACAGAGAACTCCCCTCAGACGTAACTTGAATCGACCTTCGGCATGACATATCATAGTGAAACTGGAAAACTATTAGGATAAAGAGAGAATTCTGAAAGCAGCTAGGGATAAAAGAGCCCTAACATACAAAGGGAAACATATCAGAGTAGTTACAGACCTATCTACTGAAACTTGGCAGGCCAGAAAGGAATGGCAGGAAATCTTCAATATGATGAACAGAAAAAATATGCAGCCAAGAATCCTTTATCCAGTAAGCCTATCATTCAAAATAGAAGGAGACATAAGGTGTTCCCAAATAAAGAAAAATTGAGAGAATTCATCACCACCAAACCAGCCCTACAAGAAATCCTAAGAGGGACTCTATGAGGAACATGTTGCAAGAAATATAAGGTACCAGTTACACCACTACAAACATGAACGCTAAAGACAACACAATGAATCTAAACTCATATTTTTCAATAAAAACAGTGAATGTAAATGGAATGAATGCTCCAATCAAACGACATAGGGTATCAGAATGGATTAAAAAAAAACTGAATCCATCTATATGCTGTCTACAGGAGACTCATTTTAAATCTGAAGACACCTTCAGATTGAAAGTAAGGGGATGGAGAAATATCTATCATGTGACTGGAACTGAAAAGAAAGCCAGAGTAGCCATACTTATATCAGAAAAACTGGACTTTAAAGTAAAGGCAGTAACAAAAGATGAAGAAGGACATATAATAATTACAGGGTCTCTCCATCAGGAAGCACTAATAATTATAAACATCTACACTCTGAATTCGGGAGCACCCAAATACATAAAACAATTAACCACAAACAGAAACAATCTTATTGATAAGAATGTGCTAATTTCAGGGGACTTTAATACTCCACTTACAGCAATGGGTAGATCAACCAGACAGAAATCACCAAAGAAACAATGAACATGAACGATACATTCCAACAGGTGGATTTGACAGATATATTTAGAACTCTACATTCTGAGGCTAGGGAATTCACTTTCATTCCAAATGCAAATGGCATATTCTCCAAGATAAACCACATACTGGGTCATAAAGCAGCCCTCCATAAATATAAACGAATTGAGATCGTACCATGCACACTTACAGATCCCAATGCTATAAAACTTGAAATCAACCAAAGGAAAAAGTCTGGAAAACCTCCAAAAACGTGGAGGATAAAAACGACCCTGCTAAAGAATAGTTGGGCCAATCAGGCAATTAGAGAAGAAAGTAGAAAATATATGGAAACAAATGAAAACAAAAATACAGCAATCCAAACTCTCTGGGACGCAGCAAAGGCAGTCCTAAGAGGAATGTATATTGCAATCCAGGCCTATTTCAAGAAACTAGAAAAAGCACAAATTCAAAATCTAACAGAAAACCTAAATGAACTAGAAGGGGAGCAGCAAGAGCACCCCAAACCCAGCAGAAGAAGAGAAATAATAATGATCAGGGCAGAAATAAACAATATAGAATTCAAAAAAACTGTTGAAGTGATCAATGAAACCAAGAGTTGGTTTTTTGAAAAAATAAACAAAATTGATAAACCTATAGCCAGGCATCTCAGAAAAAAAAGAGAGGACACCCAAGTAGACAAAATCATGAATGAAAATGGATCTATTAAAACCAATCCCGCAGAAATACAAGCAATCATCAGAGATTACTATGAAAAATTATATGCCAACAAACTGGACAACCTAGAAGAAATGGACAAATTCCTAAACACACATGCACTACCAAAATTCAAATGGGAAGAGATAGAAAATCTGAAGAGACCCATAGACAGTGAAGATATCGAATCAGTTATCAAAAATGTCCCAACGAATGAGAATACAGGGCCAGAAGGCTTCCCAGGGGAATGCTACCAGACATTTAAAGCAGAGTTAATACCCATTCTTCTCAAGCTATTCAAAAAAATAGAAATAGAAGGGAAACTTCCGAACTCCTTCTGGAAGCCAGCATCACTTTGATTCCCAAGCCAGACAGATACCCAACAAAAAAAGAGAACTACAGGCCAATATCCTTAACGAATACAGATGCAAAAATC
>JAQQST010001717.1:0-11894 GCA_028646485.1 Cryptoprocta ferox | reverse complement strand
GGACCATGGGGAGGGGAAGGAGGAAAAAGAGTTAGGGAGAGGGAGGGAGACAAAACACGAGAGACTCTTGAATCCTGAAAACAAACTGAGAGGGGAAGGGGAAGGGGAAAAGGTAAAGGGGGGTGATAGTCTTGGTGGAGGTCAGTTGTGGGGAATAACACTGGGTGTTATATGAAAACCAAGCTGACAATAAACTATAAAGTTTAAAAAAAAACAAAAACAAAAACAAATTAATCAATAAGAAAAAAAATAAAAAAATAAAAGCCTAGTCTATTTCTTGTTTCCTTACTGAAATCCTGGGAGTCTATACCAGGACCTCTATATCTTGGTAAACCCTGAAGACCAATTTTAACTCCCTAGAACTATGAGATGCTGGTAGCTCTATTTAGATTCTTGGTCTCATAATATCTACTTTCCTTGCAGTTCTCTTTCTCCTGGCCTTTGTTGCTTCCATATCAGTACATGCCTAAGGGAAACAGAGAAGTTCAATATTGACTACCCCAATGAGTTTCCTTTCTTTCAGGGATGTTGGCTCCTCAAGTCCTGATTACATTGGTGGCTCTCTGATGCCTTCAGACAATTTTGTCTTGTTTTGTTTTTGTATTGTATTTAGCTTTCTAGCTGTTCTCAGCTAGATGATTGATTTGCTACAAATTAATCTGCCATGGTTGATAGGAGGAGTCCTCTTCTTTTCATTTTGAGTCTATCTTTGACTTCTCAATACCTTCATTCTCTTGCTTTGAATTGATAAGAACATTTAATTCTGGTGACCAAGTTGTACAAATACCTGTTATCTCTTCATTGGGTCCATCGCCACCTCTTCTCTGGAGATTCTTCATTTGCAAAATAAACGGGAAAAAAATAGCCCTGCATTCAGGGTCAGTTGAACAGTCCCCACAAAGTTCTTAAGTCCTTCTCTCTACCTGTCCAGTAGGAGTGAGGAACACCATTGACTCAATGCTTATTCCATGAGAAACTCCTGTCTCATTACTCTGTAATCATGTGTGTAAGCCTAGAAAGGTCTCTGTCTTCCATTCGACTGAGTTCCTTCAGGAAACTTTATTGTCTGCATACTCTTCTGTTGCCTCTCTGTATGACAATAACCTTGTTAAATTTTTTCCAGAGAGTAAACAGAGACAATCCAATCATTTATCTAGCATAGTTGTTCAAAATTTGCTTTTTATTATTGATAATTTTGGGGCACCTGGGTGTCTCAGTTAAGTGTCTGACTCTTGATTTCAGCTCAGATCATGATCTCACAGTTCATGAGATTGAGCCCCTCATCAGGCTCTGTGCTGACAGTGCGGTGCCGCTAGGGATTTTCTCTCCCTCTCTCTCTCTCTGCCCTTCCTTCTCCTCTCTCTCAAAATAAATAGAATTTTAAAAAATTAGAAAAACATTTTTCTGATCGCTTTCTACTAATAACATATAAATTGGAGGTTATTGCCAATTTTGAAAAAAACTTTCATGAAGTTTCTTCATATTTAGAAGAGTTTTCCAGACCAAAATTCTGCCTTGATATATTTCAAACCTTATTTCTTCTCCATAACCCAGATCCCTCTGGTGCTGTGTTTCACTAGGCACATTCAAATTGCAATGAGACCACAATCTCTGCACCTCTGCTTTAGCAATGGGTGAGTGGGCACAAGAGGCAATGGGATGATTCTTGAAACCATCCCTACACTGGAACACTTTGTGATGAATTAGCTCTAAACAAAAGTGAATGTGAACCACACAAATCTATTCCATTAAACCAAAACTAAACCTACAACAACTTTCCCTTAGCTGGATCCTCAAAATGTCCATGGCTACTCTAAACTCTGACAGGAGAGGAAGTGCAATAAAAGGAGAAATTATAACAGAAAGAGACAGCAGTCTCAAGTGATTATCTTATCAGTTAAAATATCTTAAATTTGCAAACATTATAGAAATACGTGCCAAGAAACCACATGGCTAGGGCCATTTCCAGGACATTGGAGGGAACTGTGCAGGTGAGGAGGGGCTTTTTTGGCTTCATAGTAAATCTACCTTGTATTGAAATATTATTAAAGACTCCACCCCCACTCCACAGGGTAGCTCATTTAGAATGTGGACTCTGGGAAAAAGGAAACTTAGTGCACTGTTGGAAATGCACACTGGTGCAGCCACTTGGAAAACAATACGGTGGTTCCACAAAAAATTAAAAATAGAATTACCATATGATTCAATAATTCCACCACTGGGCATTTATTCAAAGAAAATGAAAACATTAATTCAAAATGATATATGCACGCTATGCTTATTGCAACATTATTTACCATAGCCAATAGATAGATGGATAAAGAGGAGGTGATAGCTCTATCTATCTATCTATACATACATACATACCTACATACAGATATAGTGGAATATTACTCAACCATAAAAAAGAATGAAATCTTGACATTTGTAACAAAATGGATGAAGCTACAGGGTACAATTCTAAGTGAAATAAGTCAATAAGAGAAAGTTTCACTCATACGTGGAATTTAAGAAATAAAACAGGAGCACCTGGGTGGCTCAGTCAGATGAGCATTGGAATCTTGATTTCAGCTCAGGTCATGATCTCATGGTTGGTGTCAGAGCCTGTGTCAGACTCTGCTCTGGCTCCACACCTAGTTGGGATGCACTCTCTCTCTCTGCCCCTCCTCTGATCATGCTTGCACGCTCTCACTCTCTCTCAAAATAAATAAACTTTTTTTAAAAGAAATAAAACAAATAAACAAATAAAAAAGAGATACACAAAAACCCAGACTCTTAAATATAGAGAACAAACTGGTGGTTGCCAGAGGAGAAGTGGGCAGAGGGATGGGTGAAATAAAGGGAATTAAGAGTACACTTATCATGATGAGTACTGAGTAATGTATAGAATTGTTGAATCATTATATTGTGCATCTGAAACTAATATAACAATGTATGTTAATTATACTTCATTAAAAAAAAGAAAAAATAAATTAAAAAGCTGAAATTAAAAAAAAAAAAAAGAATGGGGACTCTGGAATAATCCTAGACCAAGAAAGGAAAGCTCAGTCCTTGCCCTTTATATAAATTCCATACATATGGTCTTCAAGACATTCAGTACGACATCAAACCATGTCCCCTAACTCTCTCATTTCAGTAGGGCTTCCTGAGAGGAGGGTTAAGAGAACAATAATTGTTCCCCAAATTCCTTCTTGGTCTCTAAATATCCAGTCAAATATACTGTCCCTCCCTCTCTTCTTTCTCACTCTCAAAGTTCTCAGAGGACGAAGAGTATTGAGAGAATTCTGAAATACATTGTCTTACAGAAGACTGGAGTGAATAAAGCCTTGCCTCCCTCTACTCCCCACTTTCCCACAAACCCGCTGGATTAGTCTTTAATCCTTCCACTTTCTCTCAAATGCCTGATGGAAGGCCATTATACATGCTGGGTTTACTTTTTCACTTTTCCAATGACTAAAGATATTGAAATCTCTGGGATTTCAGGGTTTGGCTACAAAGTGTTGGCTCTGGATGCCATAGTCTTAATTCTTTGTACAAACACATAAAGGCTGTGTGCAAAGTTAGCTGTGTTTATTTCACCACAAGAAGCAAAATGTAAGCATACGTGAGCATTAAAACTTAGAAGAACGGATGGCTATGTTATGTCCGTGTTTACAGAACACCATCTGCTGAGCTGTTATGGCAACATGCGGAGTGGCGCAATCCATAGACCTTAAGCCCTGAGTGGGATTTGAAGTGTGTGTGTTTCATATGAACCACAAAAAGAGTTGGCTAAGATACTTTCTTAGTGTTTTTTTTGTTTTTTTGGGTTTGTTTGTTTAGTTTAGTTTAGTTTAGCTTAGGGAAACACTGGAGGAAGCATTTGACCTAATTATTTCATCTTCTATAATTACATATCTAAGTATTAATATTTTTGCCCATCTACCCCATTCAACTAACCAATGATCTGAAGAAATAATGCTACTTTTTAAATTTTAATTTACATCCAAGTTAGTTAGCATATAGTGCAATAGGTATTTTAGGAGTAGAATCCAGTGATTCATCCCCTACCTATAACACCCAGTGTTCATCCCAACAAATGTCTTCCTCATTGCCCCTTGCCCATTTACCGATCCCCCTACTCACAACTTCTCTAGAAATCCTCAGTTTGTTCTCTATATTTAAGAGTCTCTTGGGGTTCCTGGGTGGCTCAGTCAGTTGGTTGTCCTACTTTGGCTTGGGTCATGATCTTGCAGTCCCTGAGTTCTAGCCTGTGTGCTGACAGCTAGGAGCCTGGCGCCTGCTTCGGATTCTGTGTCTCCCTCTCTGTCTGCACCTCCCCCACTCACATTTTGTCTCTCTCTCTCTCAAAAATAAATAAACATTAAAAAAAAGTAAAAAAGAGTCTCTTATGTTTTGTCCCCCTCCCTGTTTTTATATTATTTTTACTTTCCTTTCCCCATGTTCATCTGTTTTGTATCTTAAATTCCACATATGAGTGGAGTCTTATGATATTTGTCTTTCTCTGACTAATTTCTCTTAGCATAATACCCTCTAGTTCCATCCATGTAGTTGCAAATGGCAAGATTTCATTCGTTTTTGATTGCTGAGTAATACTCCGTTGTATATATATACCACATCTTCTTTATCCATTCATCTGACACTTGGGCTCTTTCCATAATTTGGCTATTGTTGATAGCCCTGCTATAAACATTGGGGTGCATGTGTCCCTTCGAAACAGCACACCTGTATCCTTTGAATAAATACATAGTAGTAGTGCAATTGCTGGGTCGTAGGGTAGTTCTATACTTAATTTTTTGAGAAACCTCCATACTGTTTTCCAGAGTTGCTGCACCAGTTTGCATTCCCACAGGCAGTGCAAAAGAGTTCTCCTCTCTTTGATAATACTACTACTTTTAACATATTGTGATTCTTTTTCAAATGTGAATCTTGAATTTTCAAACTTGAATTGCAATAACATTTATCAAATGCCTATTACATGGTGGGCACTGTTACCCAGTAGTTTCATATTATTGCCAGATAATCAGAGCTAACAATTCCCAAGCACATAATGAAGTTATAGTTGCAATGAGTCCAACCTACTCCAACCATCCTGGAATGGGAGATCATTACTCACGTTTGTATGTATATCTCACATTACTAACCTCGAGGTTACACTTACAAATATATATATTTTTTTCTATAGAAATGGGACTTTTTGCCTATATTTATGTCTTCATCTAAAATTTAACTTTTAATATAATATTTTCCAAAGTTGGTGGAGAAGAGATAAAATTTGTTAATCTCCAATATAAGCATTAACATCTATATGCACACAAAGCCATTCATATTTGAGCCCTGTCAAATTCTGAAAGTTTTGAGAGAGCAGTAGCTACACTTATGATAGGTAACTTTTTTTTCCTTAGAAAAACAATCGCGCAAACATTTCTTGGACATGGAAAATGCTTAGAAAGTATTTGATGCTTTAAGTGCAAATACTGAAATTGCAAGCCCTTTCAATGACATTAGAGGAGACATGGTAACTGGATGGGGTCTGAGGCTGTGGCTTGCTGACAGCCAGCTGTGGTGTGGGGCAAATTCTGCATTGCCACTGGGTCCAGAAAGGGCTAATTAAAGAAAAGTTGAAATCAAGGAGGCAATGTTCACATTTTCATTTGAAAAATGTTGAAAACTCATTTTAGATATAGAAATGGTGCTAAAATGTGACCTCTCCTACACCCGTGAGATATTCTGTACCCACGGGGCATTCTCCCTTGATCCTTTCCTACATCAGTCAAAAGAGGAATAAATACTTATAGCACCAGAAGAGACAGCAGCTGAAAGCACAGAGCCCCTCAAACCACTCTTACCAGAACAAGAAACTTCAGAAACACTTGATATTGCAAACATCAATCATTATTAAGTAATACTTAGTGTGTTCCTGGAGTTGTCCCAGGTGCTACAAATCTCCTACAAGCTCCTGGTGTAACTGAGAATTACTTTTTTCTTCATGTAGGTGTCTCATGTTCATAAATGATACTGAAATTATTCTGAGATGTGCAGCTGAGTTCCCTCCATCATAAAATGTAACTTTTGTTGTTTATCAACTCTATGCATGTCTTTCATTTATGGTGCCATTTTTTTGGACAGGAAACTTCATAATCCAAGGTCAGTGCCGCTTTCAGTAGACAAAGATGATGGTGGCTACCATTTTTTGAGTCGTAATTATTTCATTTAACCATCGTAAGAACATAGAGGCAGGGAATGACTTTCTATTTTGCAAATGAGGAAATGGTGGTTCAGAGAACTCAAGCATCTTGAGCAAAGCCACGAAGTTAAGTAAAAAATAGACTCAAGATCCCAACTCTGGTTTTTCTGAACTCAGAGTCTGTGGGATCTCTACTATTACAAAAAAATCTTGAAATTGACAGAATTGGTATCAAATTCTGGTAAATAACTCCCTTGGACCTTGTCTCTCTAGGTTAAACACCTCCAATTGCTCCAATCCTTCTTTTTATGGCATGTTTATTTTTTATTTTTTTATTTGAGAGAGAGTGAGAGAGAGAGAGAGAGAAAGAGATAGAGAGGGAGGGAGGGAGGGAGAGAGTATGCAAACACACACATGTAAGAACAGGGGAGAGGCAGAGGAAGAGAGAGAATCTCAAGTAGTTTCCACACTCAGTGCAGAGCCTGATGCAGGGCTTGATCCCACGCACGACCCTGTGACTATGACCTGCGTCAAAATCAAGAGTTGGATGCTCAACCAACTGAGCCACCTAGGCACCCCTTTATGGCATGTTTAGAGACACCCTCTCTACCCTGGTCAGTCTCCTAGATCTACCTGAGCTTGTCTGAGGCTAGAACCAAGCACAGTGTTCCAACTTTGTCCAAACTGAGCAGAAAAGTCTCCTGACCTCCCTTGGAAGACGCATGCTGAGAAACAATAAAGGTCAAGTTCAGAACACAGTGGTCCATGTGTGATGGTCCCTAATGTATAGTTGCATTTATACTGCTATCACTACAGTCAGCTGTGATGGTAACTTTTAGAACCTTGGTCATATTCTGGGAAACCTGGGTGGCTCAATTGGTTGAGCATCTGACTTCAGCCCAGGTCATGATCTCAGGGTTTATAGGTTTGAGCCCCACATTGGGCTTGCTGCTGTCAGTCAGCCAGTATGGAGGCTGCTTCAGATCCTCTGTTCCCCTCTCTTTGCCCCTCCCCGCACTTGTGCTTTCCCCAAAGTAAATAAATATTTTAAAAAATTTTAAAAGGAAACTTACTCATGTTCTTCTCATGTGGTATTCGCACTCAATAAAAATTTGTTGTATTTCTTAACAGAGTGATCACCAAGGTGGGTCTTCCTGAGCCCCCATCCTTGTGCAGTTCATCCAGGGGGACACACTGGACACTTGAAGGCTTTGGTAGATACGTCCTCAGTCTGCTCTGGGCTCTGCTCATGCTGACATTTTGCAGGGACCAGATTCTGATATCGAAGAGAAAGCTATCAAAATCCCAATCTTAAAGAAGCAGGGGCGAACAAGGTTTATGGTATTCATTACACTCTTTTTCTAGTTCTGCCTTCTCTTATTTCTCCCCAAACTTAGCTTTCTGACTTGAAGATGATGTTATTCCAACTACAAGACAGCTCACTTTTTGCAGTTTTTATTAAGTTTATTTCTTCTAAATGAAAAATGGTGGTGGAAGAATTAAATGTCTTTGTCAAAAGCCTAGTTAAATCATGAGTGTAACTGAGAAGGTATAGGGTTCAGCAGAGACACTTTGTCCAGAACACACCCATGTTCTTATCTCTCATTCCATAAAGATCCATATCTCCCTGCCCCTGACAATTTCTCCCTCCCCTGGCTTCTGTGTAAGGTGCTACAAGATCCTTGAGGATGGGGACCTTTGTGTAGGAAACTGAATCTTACCTTTGTTTGGTTTAGTGCTAACATTACTGGAAGGCTGGGATCCTCTGAATCATTAGTGCTCAAGGATTCAGTAAGGCCTCCCCAAAGGTTACCCTAAAAACCAACTACCTCAATTCAAGTACTCCTGGAAGAAGGTGTCTCATTACAAAGAGATAGTGTTTTAAGAGTATGCATAAAGTTTGGTAAGCTCTAATTGTAAACAAAGGAGTGGGAACTGAAAGCGTGACCAATTCCAGAGACAAGACTCTGGGCTTTTACTGTGAAAGTAACCCTTTGGAAACTGGGTCACCATTCTGGGATCCTGAGATCTCTGTAAAAACCAAACCAAACCAGATTTGCTTTTTGAGGTATAGAGAGGAGTTATCCAGTAATTATATAGTAATATAATTAATAATGTAAATAGATGATTTTTCAAAATAAACTACACTCTTCTTTGAAATTTGGGTTGAATATATCAATATATAGGATAATTTTAAAGGCCACACATGCTAAGAGCAGTAAGAGGTAACCTGTATGGAAATTCACATGTTCTGCAGAGGTGGCTATCACGGAGTAAACGAAAGACCTCTGAGACTTGGCTTTCACTCCCAGGTACTTCCTACACTTTCTATCCTGGTTCTGGGACCTGATGCAGGCTGCTCTCTGTGGTTCTGTTTTCTCATCCTTTAAATGAAGGCCTTGGGGTGGCTGGGTGGCTCAGTCAGTGAAGTGTCTGACTTTGGCTCGGGTCATGACCTCACAATTTGTGGGTTCAAGCCCCTTGTTGGGCTCTGTGCTGAAAGCTCGGAGCCTGGAGCCCGCTCCAGATTCTGTGTCTCCCTCTCTCTCTGCCCCTCCACCGCTCACACACTGTCTCTTTCCCTCTCAAAAATAAACATTACATTTTTTTAAACAAATAAAATGAAGGCTTTAAACTTCATAACATTTAATATCATTTCCAACTGTGAAATTTTGTTTCTAAGCAATTCTTCTTCCAAGAGAAAAATATCATTTTCATTTCCACATATCTTTAATTTTAACCAAATTCATACCTAGAAATAAAAAGATAAAGTACTTTCTTTCTCATCTGTTTATTATATACTTACAAAATGTCTGTTATTGATGCTTTCTGGGTTTGTGAGAGTGTTTTACTATGCCTTCTTACTCTCTGGATTCCTAAGAATAGAGTATATGATGTGAAGTTAAAATAAGTTCATCAAAGATAGACTGACTTAAATTATTCTCAATCAACTCAATCCTTTAAAGAGATGGAACACTTTCTCTCATTGTTCCAACTTCTTTGTGTAGATGATGACAAGGTTTTATAAAAAGAGATGTTCAAAAAATTGTATGTGAATAGCTTTGAATTCATTTTTCCAGTTTCAATTCTCTTTAACATGTATCATGAACAGCAGAGACACAAGAGTTCTCATCTAAGTTATGAGCCAAAACAAATGATCAGGTTACACCTGTTTGGGCTTATGCTACCTTGGAAACCACTAGACTCCATTTGTCTGAGCTTAAAGCACCAGCTTCCTCTCAGGGAAATAAATATTATCAACTCATGATTTTTTTTAATCAAATGAGCAACTGACTGGATCTATTCTTAATCTCCACATCTATGCCAAGAGGTAAGTTAAGCTTATTTCTCTTATGATAGGATTTGTTTATGTAATGGGAATATGGCATTTCTTGTAATTGGGTAGTCATTACCTCCTTCCAAAAAGTTTTGGTGAGAGAAGTAATCCTAATTATTAAAAACTAGATGCACTGCTATCCAGTTTTGTGCCACATCGCAGATACCCTTTCTGGATAAGCTGCCTCTAAGTAAAGTTGCACGTTTGGAATCTGTGAGTGGCTTGAGGGCTTTGGTGGTTGTGGCCAAGTCAGAACACCTGGCCTAAGCACAGAATGTGAATGAGTGGGATGAGGGCATAGTGGAACAGCCCAGGACCTCTCAGTGGCCCCTTCTGTGTGGCTTAAGGATAACCTTTGCACTGTTCCTAAGAGAGGATCTTCTAAAAATGTCAATACCTTTATTCATATGGGAAATTAAAATATCAGACGAGAGGTATATATGTGCAAGTGTCAGCCTGTGCAGATACTGTTCTACTCAGGATTGTTCATGTACCCTCAATGTTGACTTTTTTTTTAGTATACTGTTATTTATATGTATGAGACTTAAAATCAGATATGAAATAATTTTACATCCACAGGCTAATCCTTAGACTTACAGCTCTTATGAAACTATATTTACAAAAGAAAAATCAAATATCACAAAACCAATAAAATTAAAATTAGTTCAATTTAGTGGACAAATGACATGGTTTGGCTAAAATTAAATTACTCACTAAGAGAATAAGATACTAACTGCAGAAGCCCAGATTCTTTGAAGCCTGGTCCTATCGGACCCACTGTGGGTCGGGTAATGGCTTGTTCCTCACTCACTTGTTCCCATTCAAACTGCCAGCAACCTTCATTCATGCTTTGCTGTCACTATGCCTTCATGTAGCTTTCTCTTGAGCAGGACCCATCATGTGTTGTTTCTTGGAAGCCCAGATAATCAAAGTTTTGCAACTTGGTTCCAGTATGATTTCAAATACAACATAAATATCAGAGGTCGGCAAATGGCCTCTACAAAGGCCAGATAGTAAATAATTTAGGCTTTGAGGGCTGTACTATCTCTACTGCAACTAGTCAACTCTGCTATTTTTGCATGAAAGCAGCCATAGACCATAGTAAATGTTGGGCTGTGTCCCAACAAAATTTTATTTACAAAAAAGATGGTAAACTGGATTTGGCCTGAAGGCTGTATAGTTCGCCAAATGCTGGTAAATATGAGTACGAAAATCCTGTGGCTATGAACTAGTCCTTGGTTATGAACTAGTCATCCAGCATTATTTTGTTTGTTTAAGATTATAAAAACAAAATACAAAATACACACATATAAACTTCTCATAGACCCTTGAGAATCTAATGACAGACTCTCAAGAGTCAAGGATCCTGAGTTTAGAAGCACTCTGCTTTAGGGATTTTCCAAATAGGCTATTGCTAAAAGTGAAAATGTCTTGTATTCAAATAGGGGGTTTTACAGAATTGGCAAGCGTTAGCAGGTGGTGGAAAGAGAACCTGAGAGGAAATTCTATTCTTTAGGGGTTAAATAATTTGTGTACAAGGCAGCACAGGGTTGTTAATGAACCAGAAAATCCAGCACGCTGAGGGGGAGCTGGAGACCAGTCATTCAGGATCTGAGTTCTGCTGCTGAGTTTTCTACTGATCTGGAGGAGTCTTGCACAAGCCTCTTCCTTCTCTGAGTTTCCATTTCTTCATCACTACATTGAGGGTCATACCACAGACCTTACTGACACCAGAGGATGGAGGTGAGGGTTACATGAGATGCTGTGAAACTCTTTTGTTTTTTTAAACTTTATAGTTTATTGTCAGGTTGGTTTCCATATAACACCCAGTGCTCTTCCCCATAAGTGACCTCCACCATGACCATCACCCCGCTTCCCCTTTCCCCCGCCCCCTTCCGCCCTCAGTTTGTTTTCAGTATCCAAGAGTCTCTTGTGTTTTGTCTCCTTCCCTCTCCCTCTTTTTCCTCCTTCCCCTCCCCATGGTCCTCTGTTAGGTTTCTCCTGTTAGACATATGAGTGAAAACATATGGTATCTGTCCTTCTCCGCCTAACTTACTTCACTTAGAATGACACCCTTGAGGTCCATCCACTTTGCTACGAATGGCCAGATTTCATTCTTTCTCATTGCCATGTAGTATTCCATTGTATAGATGAACCACATCTTCCTAATCCACTCATCAGTTGATGGACATTTAGGCTCTTTCCATGATTTGGCTATTGTTGAAAGTGCTGCTACAAACATTGGGGTACATGTGCCCCTATGCATCAGCATTTCTGTATCCCTTGGGTAAATCCCCAGCAGTGCTATGGCTGGGTCATAGGGGAGTTCTACTGACAGTTTTTTGAGGAACCTCCACACTGTTTTCCAGA
>JAQQST010001716.1:0-11897 GCA_028646485.1 Cryptoprocta ferox | reverse complement strand
AAATAAATAAATAAATAAATAAATAAATAAATAAATAAATAAATAAAAAGAAAGAAAATGCAACCCTATGGACAGGGTATCTGAACTCTTACAAATTTTTATATTGGAAATAATAGTGTTACTGGTAGACACACCATCAAATTCAAGTAGTAGAATGTAAAAGGGAGTCAAAACAAAGGAAACTCCCTCTCAGCAGCATGGCCAGAACTATTGTGAGGCAAATGAGGTGCTCTGGGTACAAAATATAAGGGGGGGTATTCACCCTCAGGTGCCAACTCTGCCCTTGCACAACCCTGAGAATGAGTGCCTCCTGAAATTCTGCATTCAGGCCTTTCTTGCCTCATTCTAACCTTAGCTCTGCTCAGTAGTACATCTGAACCGGAATCAGATGTGAAGTAGGTGGAGCAGGTTTGTGTCTACATGGAGTGTATATTCAACAGTTCACAGTAAGTACCTGTCATTATTTTTTTTTAATGTTTATTGATTTTTGAGAGAGATACAGAGTGCAGGGGAAGGCAGAGAGAGGGGGACAGAGGATCTGAAGCAGGCTCTGTGCTGACAGCAGACAGCCAAATTCAGGGCTCAAAATCATAAACCTCAAAATCATTACGTGAGCTGAAGTCAGATGCTTAACTGCTTACCAGCTGAGCCACTCATGTGTCCTAAGTGCCTGTCATTCTTCTAATCATCTTTTTAGTGGTTCTTCACCCAAAAGTCACTCACTTTGTACCATGCATTCCAGTTAACTTGGTTATACCCAGTTTGACCAGGGCTTGACATGTGAACCAGAGAAAGTTATCTCTGGTCTGTGGTCTTTGAGGGGATCTGCCTTGAGACTTCTGTCCAACAGAGGCATTTCATACCAGATGGTACCAGTTCACATCAGTTTAATCATCTTTTGGAGCATCTGATTTACAGTGAGAATAAGCAGAGAACAAACAAGTTATGAAATCTCAGAGAGAGGAGGTAGCAGGTAGAGGAAAGTACAGAAAAAGAGTCAAGAAGCAGTTGGAAGCAAAATAGGAGAAAGCAGCCCTTGGAGAGTGGGAGAGTTTTACTCAAGAGCACCAAACACTGAGTCATAATTAGTGTTTATTTTAGAAATCAAAGGTGTGTTTAGATCGTGGCACTGGTTTCAAACTCCTGTGGCTACTGAATCTTAAATTGTGATGTTGACACCGTTGCTTTCATTGAAGCCTTAGTATTCAATACTGAAGTGTTTCTCATTTTTCTTTTCTTTTTCCTTCTAACAAACACTATTAATAGAAGTAGAGTGCATTTTTCATTACATTTGAGGGGTATAATTCCAGGGGATCTCAAAAAGTGTTTTGTCCCAAAATATCTTTCCAGCTGCTGACCATAGTTTCTAAACTCCATGACAGGTCATTCATTTAATTGGGTCCTGAAGGCATTTCAAGCTTGGTGAATCCCCTGAGAAAATGCAAGAAAACCTGGAAGGGGAACATTTTGAATTGCTGCCAAACAATCTTTTATTTTGTTTTATTTGCTAGTGAAACTCATGAGAACCAGATGGAGAAAATGAGAGGATTGAATACCTGATGGGGGAGGGAAGGAGAACCCTCCTAGATCATCTCCATCCTATGAACTTTGACCTCTCCAAACCCCTGGCTGGGTCAACCTGCATGTCTTATTTCCACCTAGACTGCATTATTTAGCTTAAAATACATTTCCCTCTTCTAAGAGTTGACAGCTTCACTTACAAAATAAGGTGTTAAAGTGACTGTTGACCACCTGGTGTCCTGACGTACACAAAGAACACACACAGGAGTCAGAGCCAAACAGACTGGAGTTCAGATCCCGGTTCTGTTCTTTATATATGCTGGGAGGATAGGTTAATTTTGCTTCCTGGAGTGTGACCTAATTTTTAAAATGATGATAATAAGATCTATTTTATAAGTCTATTTTGAGGATTCTAAAGAACATAGGTAAAGCACCTAGCACCAAAAACAAACAAAAACAAAACAAAACAAAACAAAACAAAACAAAACATCTACCCAATCATAGCTATTGCACAGGAACATTTTCAGCACCCTGGCAAGTAATACAAAATTTTTGCTTTAAGTTAAAACTTTTCTGCCAAACACTCAAAGCCAAATCAACCTTTATTTTTACTATTTCCCATTATAGTCAGGCTTGTTTTCCCATTCCACACATGAGGCCCTCCATGGCCTCTCTGCCTTCACTGGAACAATTACTGCTGAGAACATTATCACATCATTTATTGCACAGTATTTTATAGTTTACAAAGGGGTTATATTATCTCATTTGATCTTATTTGATCTAGTGAAATAGGTTTTATAATCCCTACTTTGTAGATGAGGAAACTAAGGGCCAGAAAGCTTAAAATAACTTGCTAAGGATGCATAGTAAGTAATGAGGTTAGGCCTAGATTTCAAACCTTCTGATTTCAAAGCTCATAAGGTTTCTTTCCACAGTGGTTCTTTACCCTGGCTGCTTATTTTTGAAACACATGTAAAAATCTATCCATAACAGAGCTCCATCCCAGACCAAATCAGAATGGCACTGGCCTGAGCCTTGAAGGATTTTTCTTTTTATTCCCCAGGTCATTCTTAGGCTGAAATAGACCAGCTCAAGTTGAAGGTCTGACTTCATTTTGCATCTTTTCTCAACAAAGTTAACCCATCTTATCTCCCTTCTGGATCTCTTGTTGTGTTCACTAACAATTCTACATAATTAGTACTTTATTTTAGAAATCGGAGAAAATAAATTCTGGAAGTAATTTCATACCCTTAATTCCTCTTGTTCCAAAACTTGGGTCTGAGGACTTGTTCTTTCCAGGAGTAATCTACAAAACAAAACAAAACAAAAACAACAAACAAACAAACAAAACAGAGAGAGAGAGAGAGAGAGAAATGAGAAAACTAAGGACAACATAGCAGATGCAAGCTGATTTTCTTTTGGGAGGATTGGTCATTATTTTAATTTTTTTAAGTGTCTTTTATCTTTAAGTTTATTTATTTTGAGAGAGAGAGGAGACCGTGTACATGATTGTGTGATCTGCGAAAAGGCAGAGAGAGAGAGAGGGAGAGAAAGAATCCCAAGGAGGCTCTGAGCTGTCACTGCAAAACCAGGAGCTCAAATTCATGAAACGCAAAATCATGACCTAAGCCAAAATCAAGAGTTGGTCGCTTAACCAGTTGAGCCCCAGATTGGTCATTATTTTAAAATTTATTTCTGTTATATGCCCTTTCTTTTCTGAAATATAGTGATGGCTGTTTTACTAATATTCTAATTCAAAAACATAAAAATTTGACTACCCTTTAATGCATACATACTAAATTAATTTTGGAGATATTACTGGCCTGTAAAACCCAGAATTTCTAAGGACCACTTGTTTTTCCCATTCCTCTCATTTTACAGATGAGGCAATTGAGGCTCAGAGAGAAGTTGCTCTAACCCAGGTTCTACTTAAATGTAATACCTAAATTCTTTGAAACATATATTTTTTAATTATCTATTTTTTCTAACAAAATAAAATTTAATTGTGCCTTTTAATCTATGCGTAACTCTGATCAATAATGTAGGGGAAAGAAACAGGATTGGAAAATGAAAGTAAAAGGATGAAAAAGCTGTAACCCAAGGACTCTGGAGTAGGGACATAACAGATCTGAAAATAAATCAAACAGAACCACTAGAACTGTAAAACACAATAACTCAAATGAAGAATTCAGTGTGATAGCAGATTAGTCACATATGAAGAGATAATCAGACAACTGGGAGACAGGCCAGAAGAAAATAAGTAAGTAACTCAAAGTAGACAAAAAGATATAAAATGTAGAAGAAAGAGTGAAAGACATAGAGCACACAGAATGTTTATGCTGAAAGAAATAGTATAATGCACAGCAAAATTTGAAGAAATTTTTCAATTTGAAAAATTTCAAAAAAGCTTTCCAGAACTATTGAAAGACATCAAGCCATAGCTTCAAGAAGCCAAACAAATTTTAAAAAGAAGAAAAGCACATCAAAACCATTACACTAAAAATGAAAAATGATATCTTAAAGCCAGCTAGAAAAAAGGAGAATATCTTCAAAGTAGTGACAATTAAGTTAGCAGTGACTTCTCAATAGCGATAATAAAGCCAAAAGACAGTGGATAGATACATTCAATATGCTAAAAGAAAATAATAGGCAATCTAAAATGTAATACCCAGGGGGAAAAAAGCCTCTAAAAATAAAAGCAAGAGGAAAACATTTTCAGACAGGCAAAAACTACAAAAGAAGACTATCAGAGTTCTTAACTTTTTTCTTATTCCTTGGCCTCTTTGGCACTCTGGTGAGACTTACGAACACTTTCTCAGAGTAACATTCTTAAAAACATAAAATGAAATATGTAAAATCACAAAGCAGCCCTATTTTAGTCACATTCTAAATATCTAAAAAATCTAATTCATGATATAGTGATATATGTTTATTAATATACTATGTAACAAGATCTACATATAGAGCTAAGCAACAAGATCTAAGCAATGAAGTATTCACAATAATCTCTCTGTAGTTAACTACAATAATCTCTAAGAAGGAAAGGTTTGTAAATATTTATCTCCCTGACTGTAGTCAGAAAGCTAACAGTGCTAGGTCCTCTCAGGCAATAAGAAGGTTGAAGAAGGCAATCAGCATGAAAGCTGATGCCTCACATTCAAGAAACAAAGGCTGAGGTCAAATATTTTATAAAGGGGATGACACAGACCCTTTATAAAGAGAATAATAATGAAGTCAATCAGTGCTTGCTACAGAAAAAGAATGCAGGTTGAACAAGTGTGTACCATCTCTGCTTAAAAGATTACCTCACCAAAAAAAATGGCATCTTTAAAAAGTTTTTCTTTCAAAGTATATATGCAACCAGATGAAGTTTTAAATAAATACTCTCTGCTTCCTTCCATCTCATTTAAAGAAAACAGGATTCTGCTTATTTTTTTTAATGTTTTTTATTTATTTTTGAGAGACCGAGAGAGACAGCACAAGCAGGGGAGGGTCAGAGAGAGAGGGAGACACAGAATCTGAAGCAGGCTCCAGGCTCTGAGCTAGCTGTCAGCAGAGCCCAATGCGGGGCTCAAGCCCAGGACCGTGAGTCATGACCTGAGCGAAGCCGGACGCTTAACCGACTGAGCCACCCAGGCGCCCCAGATTTTGCCTTTGATTTCCCAGTACTTTTGTTTGCTTTGAGTAAGAACGAGTCTTCTCAGAGCAGTTAGCTTCCACACCTAAGGATTTCTTTCTTAAGCTGTTATTAATGCTATTTCTGAGAAAGCCAGTGTCAATATTCTTGTTCAGATTGTACAGGAGAAAAAGATATATTGTATCATGGCAAAGAGACACCAGTTACTTAAAGAATCCCCTTAAACAGAGCATCCCTAATGTACTGTGGTAATTTATCTGTGGGCTTTATTTAGCCATGAGGTACTTCTTTCTATCAGCATAAACATTAACAGGAAGCATTGATGTTTGGGTGAGGACCTGAAGACGTTCAATTATTTGAAAAGCTGTGAAAGTTTTGAAGTGTTGAGTTTATTATTTTGGCAAGAATAAAAGTTGAAATACCATCTGCTTGTGCTTATGGCTGGAGCTTCTGCCCTTGCTCGAAGGATGGGACCAGTGTGATTGTCACTTGCAGATGAATATTTCAAAACTGGCATCTCTCCTGATATTACTTAAGTAGCTCAACTTCTTCCTCCCCTGATGAAACCATACAGAACACAAAATAATCAATTTCTCAGTTTTGCTGTCCCAAATCTACACTATGCATCATTTCGCCTCTCACAAATGCTCTATCCAGGTGGCAGAAGATCAACATTACAAACAGAAATATAGTGCCTGTTTCCTTCCTCAATCCAACCCTCAAAACATTTTAGCAAAGATTCCTGTAAATCCAAAATTGAATGTCCAAATTATAACTTCCAAAGTAACTTTGTGCCAAGAAGCACAATAAAAATCAAATTGGCTCTGAATGCTTCAAGAAAGAGCCTCGACTTTAATACTGTTGTGGCTTCTGATCACTCCAGATTGGAAAACTGTGTCATGACCCTCACAGCAAGTGTATAGACTTCTTCCTGGTGCTTTATTAACCCAGTGAGGCCTGCCAGCAAGGAAGAGAGTTAATTTTAAGCCCAGGCTTTTAAAGAAATTCTGAGTTGTTTCAGATCAACCTACCAAATCCTTTTTAATGGCAGTAATAGTCTCATTTCTTAATTTCTTACTTTTGAGATTGAGCAATCAAAACCATGTGTATAGATTCTGTCAAATGTTGTATTTTCCATTTCACTTTAATTTGGAATAATGCATAGGTAATATCTGAAGGTATGTTTCCACAGAGATTTACAAAGAAATTAATGCTAAAATGTTTGGGTGCATTTCAGAATGTCCTCTTCCTTTTTGTGACAAGAAAGATTTATAAAAATTATTTGTTTACCTATGCAACGTGTTCTTCCTAGCGTGTCCTTCTGGTCAGCAATGGCATTATACAGGACCAGTGTGGTCATTCTGCAAGTTACCTTCATTGAGGCTGACCAAAGTTAGTGGAAACTCTCAGTGCAACAGAACTTTTTATATTTTCCACTAACTACCCTGCCATATGTCCAAGTTACTGCCAGTTACGTCACCTGTTGCTCCACTTCTAATTATCATTGACTTCATTTGCATATTATGAGTTGCCTGTAACCAAGGCAACTGGGAGTGGTGCTTGTAAAGTCAGCCAAGTGTTTCCTCCATCTGGTCAAGCTGCAATAGAGTTCTCGCTCATCTCACTCTTGTGGTAGCAAGTTCAGCAGAATCGTACTCCCTTCTCCTTCTCATCAGTTACTCCAAAATGACTCAGAAACTGTGTACTGTTTTCTCTAGATTTATCAATTAACTTATTTTATTTATTCTAGTAAATCTTGACATCATTTCCTCCTCCAATAGATTGCTTTTCCAATCAATCTGGTGCATTCAAGATATTTCAAAATCAGAAGAAAAATATGTACAAACATACAGACTCACAGGCAGATACACACATGTTCTTGGATCACTGCCAAAGAGTGTGCATGGTCTGTAGTAGGAAGAAAAATCCTCGATGAAATGTTTATTCTCTGGGCATTTTCCCTTAAAGAAAGGACAGATTGTTATGCCAGTGAGACATTTGCAATAATGAGACATAATCCAAAACAAAACTCTTGGAGAAATTAGGCTACTGTTCCTGGACCTCCTCTCCTTTTTTTTTAATCTATGCTTTTACTCTTTTGATAATTTTATTCATTTTCACGTCTTTCAATACTATCTGTATGATGAGGATTTTGATATTTGTATATGCAATCTGGAATATGACCCTGGATTTCAGACCCATAAATTCATCTGCTTGCTTGATATCTATACCTTTTAGGTATCACAATGTGAAGAAATCCATGGAAACTGAGTTCCTCATCTTGTTCTTTTTTAAAAATTTTTTTTAATGTTTATTTATTTTTGAGAGGAAGAGACACAGTGCATGCAGGGGAGGGGGAGGGAGAGGGAGACACAAAATCTGAAGCAGGCTCCAGGCTCTGAGCTGTCAGCACAAAGCCCGATGTGGGGCTTGAACTCACCAGCTGAGATGATGACCCGAGCTGAAATAGACACTTAACTGACTGAGCCACCCAGTGGCCACCCCATCTTGCTCTTATCACAAATTTCTTCTACCCTCAGCCATTTCTATCTCAATTAGTGGCAACTGCTTTCTCAGTTTCTCATCCTAAAATCTTGGATTCATCCTTTATATCTCTTCTTCTTTTCACCACCACACGTCTAATTGGTCATCAAATCCTGTGGGCTCTTCCAGTGTGTGTGTGTGTGTGTGTGTGTGTGTGTGTGTGTATTTCAAACAATTCTTTAATCTCTTTAACTGCTACTAACTTGGTCCAAGTCACCATTATCTCTTTCCTGTATTATTTCCATTGGCTTCCACCCTTGTACCTTTCCATCTTCTCAACATGTCTGCTATTGTGGGTGAGCATCCTCTAGTTGCTTTCCTCCTCACTCAGAGGAAAAGCCAAAGCCCTTCCATAACTTACAAAAGTCTAATCTCTGAGTTCATATTTTCTACTTCCTTATATTTGCTTAATCCATTCCAGCCACATTATGCTCCTCTTCCAGGATTTGAACTTGCTGTTTCCTCTTCGGGCAAGTTTTCTCACCAGATATCCATCCATATGGCTGGCTCCCTTATCTCCTTAGGTCTTTACTAGATAAAGGAGAAAGAGAAAACTAATGTAAGGAAGGAGAAGTGAGCAAAACCTTATATATTTATTTAATAAAATACATTCAGCCAGCTATTGTCTAGAAGATAATATCTAGGAGATATATCATTGTCTAGGTGATAGGCAAAAACCAGAGAAACAAAAGAGCCTTGAAGGTGAAAAAATGGAGATATAGTGAACTCTAGGAGAATGAATAAAAATAGAATGAAGAGATTTTATTTCCAAGGCCATGAGGGTTCCACATAACATAACCTCAGAAGTACCCTTTGTGTCCTGATAAGCACTGAAGAACTCCACCTAGGAGCAATTTTTAGTTTTAACTATACAACCTTTTATTAGATTGGAACTATGGACAATCAAACAGAAAAACATGATCCCAAAGAGAAGCCAGAAAGCAGTGATTCAAAAGATTAGCCTAAGAATTGGAATATTAAAAAGACTTAGGAGACTTTAAAATATTTTTTCCAAAGAAACATTTAAAAGACAAGAAGAAAGGTCTTTTCTTAATGTAAAAGTGGTGGCCATAGAAATATTTATTAGTTTGCAAAATTTGGTTGGCTCATAAGAAATGATATCCAAAATGATATCCAAGTATTTATTCTCTTCCCCCTCATAGATCCTAACTCAGAATATTCTGGAAATGAAGCAGGCCAGAAGAACACCAATTTTATCCAAATGTTTATCTTAATAAAGTATTCATACCAAAACCATTCAAATATGACTTAAAATTGTTTGAAACTGCAGTCTCTCAAGGTCTTATTTGTGTTTATTAATTTATTTTATAAGGAAAGTGCCAGTGGAGGATGAAAATTTAAATTATCAAAGTTAAAAACTGCTATTTTGAGGCAGATTATTTATTCTGTAGTAAAAAATCAGAATTTGTCTTTGGGAATAGCCATTTTGGGCAGGTGCTTTTAGTTATCTAGATTTAACACAAGTACCCACCCATTTCCCTTTGAAAACACTGCTTCCAACTAACAATTAGTAAGTAATATAACTGCACCTTCACAGATTAAGACTCTTTTTGTTTTCATCTAGACTTCCATATCTTTAAAAAGAATAGTGTATTGTTCTTGAGGGAATGTATGTCTGTAAGAGAAAGAAAGAAAGTCTCTAAGGACAACCCACAAGGAATTGGAAGCTGAGACCGGTTGATGGCAGGAAAGGTGAGGCAGCAAATCTGGCACATCTTTACCTTCTGCTGGTGGCTGGATCATAAAACAGACTGTATGGGACTTGCCGGCAACCACTTTCTATAGCCTTCTGAAACCCCCAAAAGTGGCATATTCTAATATGACTGTAATAACTCTTGTTGTCAAACATTTTATTTGTTTTAGCCCATGACTTCAGGGCCAGATCACATCCTATAAACAGAGTGGGACATTGCCCTAAAGAAAATCTATGTTGCAGTGCCCAGGGGTCTCAGTCAATTAAGCATCCAACTTAGCTCAGGTCATGATCTCACCATTCCCCAGTTCGAGCCCCATGTAGGGCTCTGTGCTGACAGCTTGTTTCAAATTCTGTGTCTCCCTCTCTCTCTGCACCTCCCCCCAGTGATGCTCTGCCTCTCTCTCTCTCAAAAATGAATAAACATTAAAAAATTAAAATAAAAAAGAAAATTTAAAAAAAAAAGAAAATTTATGTCTTCTCTGTCAAATCACCTGAAAGAAACTGGGGTAGGCCTTAACCTAGAAGAGAAAATGGTATTCTTCTCCCTGGGGCTATGAGCTGTTGAGCCTGAATGTTGGGAATTTCTGATCATAGGTGTTGTTTCTGAGAGGGTTTGAGCTTAGCTCTGGAACCTGATATTGGGCCAAAGTCAAGTAAAGAACCCTGTGGATGGGCATATATAATGGCTCAAGAGTGAGGTCTATATCCTGTTCTATGCTCCCTCCCCCACCCCCGCCACATTATAATTCTCTTCTCAGGTGACAAACAACCAGAGCCTGGTTTTAGAGTATTTAAATGTTCCTTGGAAATTCTCAGGAAATAATGGGAAAGTATAGATTCCATTAGAAAAAAAAATTAGATTTCCCAAGGTTCAGCAGATAGGAACTTAGAATACTGGTTTGGGTAAGGAATCTTTCTGAAAGCTAGAGAACTCATGGAAATATGGGGTACTCTTAATTATGTGAAGATTGTCAAGTTTAATATTCTGAAGTCCTACAGCCTCTGTGCCTTACAGAAGAGGAGCAGTGCTCACCAATGAGTCTCATCTCTGAAACAAAACACCACCTCAGGGACAAGATCACTGGACAGATACTATAGTCACTTTGCATCAAGTTTAGGGGAATTGCTTAAGTGTGCCAAATTCTTTTAGTAATAATGGCATCATTAAAACAGTAACAAAACACTATTTCTCTGGTTCTGTCCCACTGGCATTTATGCAATGCTAGCCTGTCCCAACCACTTTCAATTGCCTCTTCAAACTTCCTTACAGAAAGCATCATATGCTTATTAACCTAAACTCAAGGCAACCACTTAAGTTCTGTCCTCTTTCTTCTCCTGATCATGGCATCGAGGTAAACTCTCCTTCATCTGGCAGAGTTTCCTGTGTGGAAGTTGCCCCATGCTCAACTACCAGTCTTTTTACCTCCAGTCCAGATACAAGCCTGTGTGTTCCATGTTCCAAAGTCCTCCTCAAGAAGATTCCTTTTATCCTCCATTGCACATACTGATACATAGTATTGCTTTCTGCTCTCCTGGTCTTGCTTAGGCTTTATTAGAATTGGGTTACTTTTTTCTTTAAACTTCCTCTTTACCAAAGTAATCTCTTTCCAGAAACCATCCATGACTTTGCAAGAGATAATCCAGAGGACATATTGAGAGGCAAACACTACACTGTACTCAAAATTACCTCTGCCCTCTGACTCCAACCTATTTTTCTTGGCTTGAACTTGAAAACCTGACTCCCTCTTCCAGTTGGATGAGTCTTTCCTTTTGGGTGCCCTGAGGATCAGCCCTCCAGGCCCTCCATACATGCCCAGACTCTAAACAAAGTGAGGTTCTGATGGTGCCAGGAGTGAGAGCACTTTGGGTTGGAGCAAAACATGTAAAACAGCTACCACTCTTTGATTGCATGTCTCACTGTCTGACCATTAATTTATATTATTGCATATGTCACACAGCTTTTTCTAGAGCTTTTTGATGAGAATCTTAAAAAATTGTTAGAAGATGATGCTTTGGGGAAAAGTTTTCCAGAAATGAAATCACCATCCTCTTTCTTCCCAAGCTACCCTTCTGACTCAAATTCATCTATATTCTCAGACAAACAGAGCTTGGTTCAAACTCAAAATCCTGCCACAAGGAACATAAAAAAAATTTCCTGATTAAGTTTGTCTATTACATTGGACTGTTCACTAAGGGAAGGTAGTAGGTGGTACATGTACCCTTTAACCCCCGACCTCAGTGTTCCAGAACATCCTCAGTGTGGATGGAAGCTGGAGTTAAACCCTCAGGTTACATGGCAGTCTTCAAAGCTTGAATCCAGATAGACTAAAGAAAGCATAAGAGGCAGAGAGGACTGAATAACATTTGTCATCTTTAACATATTATTGACCATTTAAAAGAAATTGTGCAGGGGCGCCTGGGTGGCTCAGTCGGTTAAGCGTCCGACTTCGGCTCAGGCAGGTCACGATCTCACGGTTC
>JAQQST010001715.1:0-11899 GCA_028646485.1 Cryptoprocta ferox | reverse complement strand
AAAAAAAAAAAACAGAAAAGTTTGGCCCATACACAGAAAACAGCAATCAGTAGAAAGTATCATCAAAGATGCCCTGATGTTGAACTTACTAGACAAAGACTTTAAATCAACTATTATAAATATGTTTAAAGAAAAACAGGAAACTAGGTCTAAAGGATTACAGAAAATTATCAGAATGTTGTCTTACAAAACGGACACTATCAGTAAGGAGAATAAATTTATAAAACATAGGGAGTAACTGGAAGTAGAAACTCTAGGTAAGGAAATGTTATGTTATTAGAAAAATTATGGGTTTAGTAGCCTGTACTAGAGTGGAGAAAACACTTAAGTGACATGATGGGGTCACACAGACGGCTCAGTTAGTAACTGATAGAATAAAGGGAATGAAGTAGAGCAAATACACAGCTTTAAGACTCAGAGAATACTACTATTGGAGAAGCTACACATTTGCTACTGTATCCCTACCAGCGTGGACCTTTCTTCTGATTTGTTCAAGATGGTCTTTTTAGAAAGAAGAAATTCATTTGTATTTCTGCTTCTATATTTTCTGTCATGTAATTAATCTTGCCTGAAAAGTCAGCAAATCCTGGCAATTTTTCAAAATTTGTCTAAATGCTATATCCTAAAACCCTTCTTGCTATTTCTGCCATAATAATCATCACTACTCCTATTTCCTAGGATATGACTGATTCTACCAGATACTGTATTTCTACAACTGGGACTGATTTTGCCTATGAAACGCCATTTGGCAAAATGTGGAGGCATGGGACAATGTCTGCCAACTGAAGAACTGTGCTTCTGGCAACAGAGGGTAGGCCAGGGATGCTGCTGAACTTCACACAGTGCAAAAGACAGCCTGCCCTGCCCAAACAAAGAACTTTCCAGTGAAAAACATTAACCATGCCAAGATCGAGAAATCCTGCTTTAGGTACATAATATATGAAAGGTGGATAATTCATACAAATCCAGAATATTTCCAAAAAGAGCAAGCATACACATTCAATTATTATAATTCAAACTAAAAGCATAAACATGAAATCTATGACAGGCAAAAATCCTAAATCCAAGAACTCCATACTACATGCATGTCTTTTTGGGTCCTCCATGAAGCAGATATCAAGATAGGATCAACATGCAGTATATTTATGGAAAAAATGCTTACTAATGGTTAACAGGGAAGGGGGATAAGTCACGGAGAGCCTTTCAGACCCTGATGCAATTCTCTCACCTATGACAGAGATAGGGAAGAAAGCTAGAGAAAGCCTTAGACCACCACGCAATTCTGAGGGGGTCTCAGTTAAGTCGTTGGGGTGTGCTAGGATCAAAAATACCAACTAGAAGAGCGCCAGGTGGAGCATTCTTGGCCCCAATATCCCACCGTGCACAGTCATTGGCTGGGAATAGTCCAAAAGAAGTGTGGTCTTGGCATTGACACTACAGTTGATACAAAGGTGAGGCTGACAGCAAAATATGATTCCTACAGCAAGTTCTCTCATATAGACATCTGAGCAATTTCCCTATACAGCCACCAAAATAGTTGCTTGAAAATCATTCAAGAGAAAATCTTTTTGCTTGTCTAGAAGCTTCGACAACACAGTTAAAAGAATATTATCTAATACAAAAATAGAAAGAGAATGTCCTATTTAGGAAACTAGCTGTGTTATTCACTTTGAGGTCTGATCAGTAAATTTAGTATTTCTGAGTTAACAAGCGCATGTATTAAAGGCATAGGAGTTGTGTAGCGCACTTGTTGTAATAAGGTAGAAAAACAATTTAAGTTTCAAAGAAATACTCCTTGAAAAAATATGCAGGCATTTTTAGTTAAATAACTTAAAATAAAAAAGGAAAAGGTCAGTATGCAATTATGTATATATAACAACTTTTATAGAACTAAAAAAATTCCAGATATGTTTTTGAAAGCCGTCCTGGAAAGATGCCACATTCAAAATAAAATTTTGCACATACGTAAATATTTTCACATATACATAAAATATGCTAAAAATCTACTTACTTATGATTAAAAGATACTTTACTCAACCTACTCAAAGCAACTTTATCATTACATATGCCATACGCTAGTTTCTTTATTTACAGAGTCAGTACACCAGGTTATTCATTTAGGCTCCCTTGATCCCCTCCTTTGTCTCCCCTCTTTATCTAGTATGCTACTAAAACTAAAAACTCCCACCTCCTTAATTGTTCATAAAGTCATTTCTGCCTTTCTTTTCCCTTGACCCTATTCATGTTCAGGATCTCTTTACCTTTTGCATTTATTTTACATAAAATATTAATTTCCCATTTCAAGTAGTTTGTTCTACATTTCCCTTACATTCTTTGCACTAATGCCAAGATGATCATCTGAAAGCATATTTTATCCCTTACTAGTGCCCTTCAGAGGATCCCTTACTGTCCGGTACAGCCATTAGCCAGCATACATGGATGACTTCCAAACTGCTATTTCCATCCCCAACATTTTTCCTTAATTCCTGAGCCATGTATCCACTATCTACTCAGCATCTTTACTTCGGTATCTCATACACAACCCCAATTTAACATGACCCTTTATTTCACCCACAAATATGTTCCTCTCCCAGCCTACTTTCTCTTATAAATAAAAACTCCATCTTTTCAGTCACTGAGTTCTCTTTTTCTCACTTTATCACGACTTATCCACACACACACACACACACACACACACACACACACACATGCTGTAGGATTTATCTTCAAAATATATCAATTTATATTTTTGAGAAATAAGTATCCAGCTCCTACCATGTAGTAGGTAATGTTTTGAGTATATGGGCTAGTCAAAAAGTCCCATGTACCTGGAGCATATATTAGAATCTGAGTAAAAGTCTGTAAAAAAGCAGTGTAAACACAACTTTATGTGCACCTGCCCCTCAAACTAATGGCATAGGTTCTTTAGTTTATTACATGTCAACCCCTGTTCCTGTCTTGGGCACCTAACCCTCAGATCATATCACTTTGATATGACAACCTAGAGATTATTGATAGCCATTTCTTAAGTTTAGATTTAATATGCATTGGATATCTGGATTGTGCTCATGAGTCCAGGAAAGAAAAAGATGATGGAGGGTAGGAGGGAGGGTGCTATTAGGCTAAGCTGTTGGGTGGTAGTCAAGGGTGAGATTTAAAGTCATGTTTGTGGAACAAGGACACAGATGAAACCATATAACTACTAACACATTGAAAGGTTAGGAAAGGCTTTAAATTATGAAGACAACGCAGAATCAGGATGACAGTATGGTGCAAGAGGAAGGGCAAATTTTTATGTTTTAGTGTGTGTTAGTATGGATTTGAGTTAATCCTTTATTCAAACAATATTAATTGGGCCCCTTTTATATGCCAAGAACTTGTCCAGGCACTTGGTGTATTATAATGAACAAGAAAAATGTCTCTAATCTCATAGAACTGTATTTTAGCGGGAAGAGAAAGACACTGAACACATAAACAAATGAATAATAATTTATTAACAGATATAGGAAAGGGAAAAAATACAAAGCAGGGTCATAGTGCAGAAAGCGAGAGGAGAAAGTGCAATTTTAAGTAGGGTGGCCGGTGAAGACCACTCTGATAGGGTAACATGAGATGACAAAAACAAGAAAAGAGAGGCAAATATTTTTTAATAAATTTTTTAAAGTTTATTTATTTTTGAGAGCAACAGAGAGAGCGTGAGCAGGGAGGGGTAGAGAGAGAGGTAGAAAAGCAGGCTCCAGGTTCTGAGCTGTTAGCAGAGAGTCCAATGTGAGACGAACGCATGAAACTAAGATCAGGACCTGAGCCAAAGTTGGATTATTGGCTTAACTGACTTAGCCAATGAGGCATCCCCCTTTTGTGTTTGAATATAGCTTTCTGTCACACATCATTGTCTCTGTTTGGAAAGAAATAAGGAAAAAAGGATCCTTTCAGAAGTCACAACCATAAATATGCCATTAATAGGTTGGACTGGAATTCCTACTACCTGTATGTTCTAAAGCAATAGTTGACAAAGTTTTTCTGTAAAAAGCTAGAAAGTTAACCATATGATCTCTGTTGGAGCCACTCAATTTTGCCATTGTAGTAGGAAAATCAGTCAAGGACAAGAAATAGCTATGGCTGTGTTCCAATAAAACTTTATTCATAAAAGCAGGCAGCAGGCCTAATTTGTTCTGCAAGCTGAAAGTTACTGATCACGGACCAAAAGTATACCTTAAATGAAAAACTAACTTTAAGTGATTCCATGCTGGTAACAATCCAGGGAACTGGCAGAAGAAAACACAAATCATTTTTGGAGAAAATGCTTCAAACCCAGGCTTCAAAGAATGCCCATAAATAATGTTCCAAGGAACATGAGTTCAAAAGGAAAAGAATAACTATAAGCAAAAGTCAATAAAACTAACACATTACAGTTAAGGTGTGCAAAGATACAGACAGTGAAATGACAATGTAAGAATATTTGTTTATTTAAGGGTAACAGCATTTAGTCAAAGTATGCTGAAAGAAAAAGAGGCTATAAAAGTGATCACACAGAATGAAAAGAAACCAATAAAATAATCACAATAAAAGATATGCTTAAAATTGGAAATTCAGTGAGAAGTTTAAATAGATGATTAGATATAGAAGAGAGAATAAACTGAAATAGGGATCTTTAGAAAACATTCACATTCATACTGTGACAAAGAGACATGGAATACATGACAAGGAGAGAATAAATTCTAACATATCAAATCAGTGGTCCAAGAATGAGGGAAGGCAGTAGCAGAAGAAAGAATAACAAAGAATTTTTCAGATTTGATAAAAGATGCCCGTTCTTAGGTTGAGGAAGTTTAGCAAGTCCTTAAAAATATAACTTAAAATAATGGACAACACCAAAAACAAAGGAACCTACTGGGGCACCTGGGTGGCTCAGTAGGTTAAGCATCTGACTTCGTTTCAAACAATGATCTCACAGTTCGTGAGTACAAACCCCGCGTCAGGCTCTGTGCTCACAGCTTGAAGCTTGGAGCCTGCTTTGGATTCTATGTCTTCCCCTCTCTCTGCTCCTCCCCGGCTCTCTCTCTCTCTTGAAAATAAATAAACATTAAAAAAAAAAAAAAGAAACTCCTTAAAATCAAAGGAACCTATTAAATTTTCTCAAAGTTCTAAGATAAAATATTTGTCAACCTAGAATTGTATACTATAAAAAGCATTGTTTCAAGTTGATGGTGAACTTAACAAATTTTCAGGTACCCAGTATCGAAACAATTCATCAACTATATATTCTCACTAACAGAACTTATAAAAAATGTTCCTCACCAAGAAGTTATTGAATCCAAACATCTGAGAAATAGTACGCGTATGTTGGTGGACTTAAGCCACTACTAACTATATAAAGAATTATTAAAAACATCTAACATGTAGAAAATAAAAATTGCACACACTACATGTGATAAAGAACATCATAAAAATTAGGAACGATTGATTAGATTTAAAGTATTCTGAAGTACTTGTACTTTGGGAAGGAGGAAAAGGATAATTATTAATTTTACAATTTGTGAATTTAATATTTCTGGTAAAGTATTATAACCACTAAATAGTTGTAAAGTATAAAACTTTCACATTAGAAGGTCAAAAGTAAGAGGTTTGTGGAAATTAGAGGATTATAGGTAAAGATAAGTACATTTGAACAGACACAGGGATAAAAATAAGGTTTGGAAAATAAAAACATCCAGTGATATTTACTGAATGATTTAAAACATATTAACATAGCTGAATATGAAGTGCAAAAAAAAAAAAAAAGAAAGAAAGAAAAGAGATGATAAACTTTGCATTTCACATCCACAGAACAATGAGACAAACCTGAATTGCTATTCATCATTCTGTGGATCACTAACTCAAAGTATCAGTCAACTAAATGTAAACGTGAAATACAATCTTCTTGTTCACTGAGCTTCCAGGAACAACTGCAGAACACCAGCGTCACAGGAGGCCAATTATAGCAATGTAGCCTCTAGGCTCACATAATCGCGACATCTGTAAAAGTCCCCTTCATGGCTAGTTTACAGTAGATTTTATTACAGACTTCAGTTTGTACCAGAGGCTTTAGCACATACTGTGCTAATAATAATAGCAAATAACCAATTAAAAACCACATGATAAACAATTATTACTTTTAACTGGTAATAATTTGTGAGGGTTAAATTTGTTCTAACATAATACTACTCATTTTTTAAATGTACTTAAAAGCTAATTATCTACTAACTTTACAAATTTTGGAACACAAAAAATACTCAACACTAGTGTTCTCATTTATATTTCTAATACAAACTTGTCATTTTCCTAAGATGATAATAAGCTATCAACATGTCTAACACAAACTTATGAATATGTCAAATGAAAATTCTTTGGGCAGAACCTGAAGGCTTAATTGCTGTTCCTAAAATGTGAGGAAAATTTAATCACATCACACAGAGTTTAAGATCTTTATACTCAATTCTTTAAAAAGTAAACACATTTCTAAATGCAAAAGTTGCCCTGAGTTTTCATTAATGAGGCATATTTCATTAGTGGTTAAACAAGATATGAAAAACAATACTTTTTCATGGGTACGAGAAATCTAAAATCTGTGCGTGTAAAGTTGAAAAAGATACAACACATTCGAGCATTATAATTCTGGTCAATATATGATACGTTCGCAGATCTTTGAATCAAATCTACAGAAACACACCTTCTTAGAACTTCATAAAGATGTTTTTAGCATGGCTTTTTTTTTTTATAAGTGTCATTTATTTTAAGGATTTTTATACTATATTTTAAAAACACAAAATTAAAAAAAGGATTAATACCCTTATATATACAAAGCATGTTTTGAAAATGCTGTATTCACATGTTCTGGAAAGTAACACATTTTGAAAGAGTCTCAAACTGACAAAATACTCAGAGCTTATCTTGCCACAAACACCCTTCAAACCACTTTCCATTTTAATATCACAATCATCTAAGTTATGTCAACCCCTTGCTCTTTATTGTGTCCTATCACCCACCAAAAAAACAACAGTAACAACAAAACCCAGTAAATAAAACACATCACTATAGGCATATAAGGCCATTCTGTATTATTTTAAAACCTTTGTTTTAAGGGTTACCTCAAAACTAACTACAGTTGACCCTTGAATGACACAGGTTTGAACGGCACACGTCCATTTACACATCCATTCACATGCAGATTTCTTTCAATAAACCCAGTACTGTTCTGTAAATGTATTTTTCTCTTCCTTATGATTTTCTTAATAACATTTTCTTTTCTCTCACTTATTTTTTTTAAGTTTATTTATTTTGAGAGAGAGAGACAGAGAGACAGAGAGAGAGAGAAAATCCCAAGCAGGCTCCACACTGTCAGCGAAGATTCTGATGCGGGGCTCCATCTCATGAACCATGAGGTAATGACCTAAGCCAAAATCAAGATTCAGACACTTAACCAACTGGGCTACCCAGTACTTATTTTATTATAAATATATAGCATATAATACATATAACATATAAAATCTGTGCTGATTTACTATGTTATCATTAAGTTTCTGGTCAACAAGTTAAGTACTGGGAGAGTCAAAAGTTATATGCTGATTTTTTGATCGGGGGTGGTGATCAACATCCCTAACCCTCATGATGTTCAAGTGTCAACTGTATATTCCTACTGTACTGATAACCAAGACATGCTGCCTTCTCTACCTCAGATGCCTTCTCCCACCCTCCATCCTCTTCTACCTGATCAACTCTATTCAAGTTTCAGGTCTCAGCTAAAATGTCACTCCGTGGGGACAGGATGTGAATGGATGTCTTTATGTATAACTATACACTGAGCAAGATGCTTCCTCCTTTGTGCCCATAGGAATTAAAAATATTTTTACAGTGCATCATTATTTATGTATGTGTACATATATATGTATACACACAGATACATATGGATTTGTACACATACATACACATATGTACATGGGTATCTACATATGTATTCACATGTATTTTTTAATACAAACAAAACCTAACATGTAACATAGTGGCTGAAAACAGCCTACTCAAAAAATTAAGTAGATGGATAAATAAGTCTTGTTAGCTCTTCTAATTTAGTTCAACGATAAAAAATCAGTTAGTTTTTATCACCTTGACTCATCCTTAGGACATAATTTCCCTTAATGATTATAGCAATATTTATAGCTGGTCGTTAAATATTGTTCCTGCCTTTCCAGGAAAAAGATATTTCAATAATTGCTTTAGCTTCTATCAAAGCTTATTTCTCAAAGCTATTGGTTATTTTAGCAGGATTTAAGGATGATATGTTTATAAAAACATGAGTTGGAAGTATAACATAAAATTTGTTTTGTAGAATTTTTACAATAAGACTAAAATTATATGAAGTAGGGATAAATCAGATTTTACAAAACTCTCTAAAGAACTTAATTTTATGATCACATTATATCATTAAATTTTTCCTCCCTTCTCTTTTTCTTGATTTCTTGCAACTGAAAATCAGAAAACTAGAGATAAATCCTGCAGATCTTTGTGTCAAACACATAACTACTAATTTATTGTTCTAAGAGATTTAATTTAGTACAATATTATTTTTCAATCTGATCTTAAATCTCAGAAGTTGAATGGTTTACACTAAGCAAAAAAGTATGGACAGGGTCAATATTTGACAACATGGTTACCTTTGTTATTAAATATCATTTGAAGTTAAATGATATTTATAAATAATTTATGCTCAAAAAATAGATAAGAAAATAAGGTAAAAGAAATGAAATTATAAGGGTCATAAGTAGTTTCTCATGAAAATACCAAAAAGAGAATCCTGAATATCCTGAAATATTAAAATCTAAATCTTGACATTCATTACAAGTTGGAATAATTATGGGTGAACCAACAGAGTAAACTAATAGATCATAGTACTTAGAAGAGAATTCAAGAAGTCAACTTATTCAACTCAAGCCTTCTGGCAAATACATTAAAACTTTTAGGTGCTTCAGAAGCAACTACATTTCAGAAAACTTAAGTAAGTTTTCTGGGGTAATGAATGGATGTCTTTATGTACAACTATACACTAAGCAAGATGCTTCCTCCTTTGTGGTCATAGGAATTAAAAATATTTTTACAGTCCATCATTATTTATGTATATGTACAAATGTATATATGTATTTGCATACATAATACGAGTTTCTCTACTTACGTAATCCATAAAATGTAAAGTTAGAAAAATTATATAAAATGGAAAAAAGATTTCAAGAGGCTAATATGCCACACTCTAATGTAGGAAGAAATGGCTTGAATGTATTTAGCTGTATAGAGACTCTTAATGATAACACTGAGAGATCGTAGACACTGTATAAATATACTGTACAGAAATATGTGGGATAATATGTAAGGCATTTAATCAAAAGTAGCTAAAAGGAAAAAATCCACCAAAAACAAAAACTCCGTTTTGTGAGAAACGTATTTGAAAATGGGTTAAAAAAAAAAGGCATAGAAGAATACAGATTCATTAACAGAAAATAGCTCATGGACATAGTCACTGGAAGTTCACTATAAAGGAAAAAGATAAACCTTATTTCATCATTTTGTAGCCCACAGAGATATGAACTTTTCGTGTCCATATCTGAATCTGTTTTCTTACCTTAGGATACTTCCTTATTGAATTATGAATGTCCTTTAAAAGTATAAAGACCAAGAAAAGACTTGCCCAGCCTTGGCACGTGTGAGATAAACCAGTCAGTGGCAGAATGAACAGAACTTCTTGTCAGTCCTACAAGTGATCATCTGCCTATGAAGAATGGCAAATCACACTAGGTGAGAACTAACACGTGTTTTACTACTTGGGAGTTGCATAAGCTAATGATAGTTAAAATATACATCATCTGTATAATCATTTCTAAAGAAAGAATTTAAGCTATTGCTACCCTAATTTTTGTTTCTGAACTACATTTTCTTCATTTATTTTAGTCACACATTCTGTCACCAAGTGAGGACACTATACATTTCATTTGCTTTGACCTTCCTAAAGAAAGATGGGTACCCTTGAGCATATTCATACAAGGATTTAGCAACAGTCTACCATTTTATCCCCAAGCTGGTTATGGCTATATGGTTCTGTCCCTTCTGGTCTGCACGTACACCAAACATGGGTGGCACTATAAGGAAATAAATACAATTTTCCTTAGAAACAGGCCAGAACCTGAGCAACCTAAGTGAAGAAAATAATAATTATCTGAGCCTGAGTTCTCATCTCAATGACTAAACAAAGATTATTTTTATCCTAGATGGAAATTCAAACAGTTTGGCTTTCTCTGAGTTAAAACTGAAAAAAATGCAACTACTTATGTGGGGAAGGGCAATGAATTTTAAAAGGTTTATGAAGCCCCATGCCCCCTGACCTTCTCTTATTACTACTGCCCAGTGAACCTTTTCAAGATGAATGGTGTATATCTTTATCTAGGACACTCCATTTAGCAATCACAATATTTCCTATAAGTTAGATAAATTGTCCAGTCACTTAACAAGAAGAAAGGCCAACATCAATTGCAGCAAAGGTCACTCAATCCAGTTTTGTTCTATATTAAATTGTCATCAGATCTGAACAGTGATTTCATCAATAACACATCTAACTAGAATGTTCTAAAATTTAGAAATCAACTGCCTTCCCTGTGGGGGGAAAAAAATGAAGTAGGTAAATAAGACACAACTTTCCAAAGGAAACTCACAGGGTATTGAACTCAGGAATACAGTCTCCGCAGAGTCTCATTTATCACTTAAACCAAGTATGACTTTTAGAAAAAAGGCTGTTGGTCCAACGTTTGTCCTTATAGAGATTACACAAATGAAAGTCATGTGCACTTTGTAAATGTAAGGTTAACTTTCTCTGTCAAACCAGCCAAGCAATGAATCTATGAAAGAAGCAAAGTATATTATGATATTATGCCCTGAATCCAATGATGAGGAGCCTATCACAAAGACCCAGACTGAGAGAAGATCTCCAGGACAACTGACCTGAATTTTTCCAGAGATTAAATGCCAGGAAGAATAGAAAGAGACAGAAGAACTCAAATGGAGGGAAAACAGACAGCTCGGCCCATGCAGTGACTGGGCCTTGGTTTATCCAAGATGAAGGAACAACCACATTGCTAAAAAGAACATTTTAAGGAAAACTAGGGAAATTTGAAAACGTGAGAAATTTGAAACTGCTATTTATTGTCTTAGATGTGGTAATGGTGAAGTGGCTTTGTAGGAAGAAGTCTTTGTTTCTGGGAAATGCAAACTAAAATGTTGAGGGGTAAGTGTCATGATGTCTGTAGACAACTTTTGAGAATTTGGCAAAGTGAAACTGTGCATGCACATGTGTATATATGTGTAGACCAAGCAACTGTGGGAAGAAATAGAGTTCATGACTGAGGGGAATTGTGTACGGGGTACACTGCCTATTATTTCAACTTCTCTGGGGGGTAACAGGATTTAATTTTAAAAAATCAAAAGCATACCTATGCTTAAAAATGTGTAACGGTATACATTTTATTTGTAACTAGGCTATTCTTTACAGTGGCCCGCAAGACCCAAAATGATGTGGTCCCTCATAATTTCTCTGATCATTTTGCCCACAATTGTTCCTGTCGTTAAGTCACTGCAGCAACATCGCATTTCTATTGTTTCTCAAAAATAGCAGGTATGCCTTTGCAAGGCCAGTACCTTCAGCCCATCCTAATTCCTTAAAGAGACCTCAACTGAACCTAATCTACCTATCTTATTTAAAATTGTAACTCAGATGCACACACAGTAACCTCTTGTCCATTTTTCTATCATTTCTCAAATTGTTATACATGTGACTACATAGTATTTTCACTTTTATTATATTTATTACCCCAGAGTAAGCTCC
>JAQQST010001714.1:0-11899 GCA_028646485.1 Cryptoprocta ferox | reverse complement strand
AGCAACAGATGTTTTGAATCGGGAAGTTCCTGAAATTCTGGCGCCAGCTGTCTGGAAATGTCAGAATTCTCATCCTTCAACTCTCTAGCTTTAAAATTTCATTATATACACATTAACTGCCTACTTAACCCTTCTACCTCTTTGCTGCATTTGAAAAACGAAGACACTATTATGACTACACACACACACACACACACACACACACCTCATGTGTGTGCACACATACACACCTGAATGCTTTACCCATGAGATCATTGCTGTAAGATCAATGGAGATAAGACTATATATGGAAGATCTGTGCTGTAAGATATTACACTAATTAGTTTGCTCTGCTCTGCTCATCAGACAGCCTCAAATGTGCAGAGCTCTATGTAACACACTTCATGCCTGTGAGGCTGTCTTCCACTGAGCAGCTTTTCTGTGACACACTGAAGCACAATCAGTCCTCCCTCCACAACACTGCTGTCTGCCTCATTTTTAAGAAAATCAACACATTTCCATACAGAAGAACTGAATCCAATGGAAGAATATCACAAATGAAATAAAATACTAACAAAACAGGTGAAATCAAATAGCTTGGGAGGAATCTGAAATGGTTTCTTAATAAGCAGGACAGTCTTCCTTGGCTTTAAATCCCTGCAGGATTCCATCAAGAACTTTGATGAAATAAAATTACTTTCCATCCCTCCTTTCCTTTTGTTTGGAGCAAGGTACAAACAGGGCACAAATGTAACCAGGTTTCACTTGACACTTGGCTGTAAGATCCTCAACTTTTTACCTGAATTGCTATTACAAGTCTCATGA
Organism: Cryptoprocta ferox; assembly: GCA_028646485.1. Classification (NCBI taxonomy): domain Eukaryota; kingdom Metazoa; phylum Chordata; class Mammalia; order Carnivora; family Eupleridae; genus Cryptoprocta; species Cryptoprocta ferox. The sequence continues at coordinate 11,095 of JAQQST010001714.1, read as the reverse complement.
CTACAAATCTTGTCCTATGCACATGAATTTACTTATATTAAGTAACAATGATAAGCTACTATAGACATTTGTTTCCCCATTTTGTGGACAAATGACATTTCACACAATGGAAAGCTGAATGAAGGGTTGTACATGGAAGAAGATACTCTAAAAAACTGAGTTGCCTTTTTTTTTTTTTAAAGTTTATTTATTTGAGAGAGCAGGCACACACGCATAAGGAGGGGAGGGGCAGAAAGGGAGAGAGAGTCTCGACCAGACTCCATGCTGTCAGTGCAGAGCCTGAGGTGAGGCTCGATCCAACAAACCATAAGATCATGACCTAGCCGAAATCAAGAATCAGACGTTTAACTGACTGAACCACCCAGGCACCCTTATAAAACTTAGTTTATGTACAGTACACATATACTAACTAATATTAACCTTCCAAAGTGAAAGTAATCCAGCTAAGAACTAGATTAAAAAAAAAAACAAACACAGGAGGGTATTTTCAAGTTCAAGTTAAGTAATAAATACTACCAAGTTTTACTGTTAAGAGTTTAAATGGAAACATTATTATTAGGGTACTACAAATAAATTGCTTTTTACTCTAACCATAATTGAAACATTAATGAAATACTTCTAGAATTTAGCGCTCAAAAGTTCAAAATATTTATTTTGGTTAAATCTTAAATGACTATTTTTTTTAACTCTCAAGAGAAAACAAAACTACATCCTGTAATATTTTTATAGTTACCACTATTCTATTTAACATGTATGTCTTTATAATGTCTAAGATACAGACCAACCTACAGTTTAAAACCATAATAGGATTACATTTTTTCTCCCTCTTCATGAAGAAAATCCTATGAAATAAGAATATTTACTGTAAAAGTATGCTACTACAAAATAAAGAGGCTGCTGTAAAATCAGGTTCAAGAGTTGAGTGTTGCTTTTGTTGTTGTTGTTGTTGTTGTTGTTGCTTTCCTCATAAGGACAATGACAACAACAACAAATTCTCCCTCCCTTCAAACAAAACCCTTTTATGTTCTGACCATCTTAAAATGCTTTAAAATTCAGGGGTGCCTTGCTGGCTCAGTCCAGCTCTTGATTTTGGCTTAGGTCATGGGTTCAAGCCCTGTGTGGTGCTCTGTCCCGAGTATGCAGCCTGCTTGGGATTCCCTCTCTCCCTCTCTCTGCCCCTGCCCCTAACTGTGTGTGTACTGTCTCTCTCTCAAAATAAACATTTTTAAAAAATGCTTTAAAATTTAACATGTCTCATATCAAGTGTAGAGAAGTCAGCGGGCAAAGTGACATTTATAGTTGGAGATTCCAACACGTGTCTCTTGGTAATCAATAAAACAAGTAGGCAGAAAATCAGTAAAGATATAAATCACCTGAACAATACCAACACCTAATATGACCTACTTGACATGTTTAAGACACTGATTCCAAGAGAAAACATACCGTTTTCAAGTGCACATGAAATATTCACCAAGATAAGCCATGTTCTGGACCATAACACACAAAAACAATCATAGAAAAGTGTGCTCGTAGTTCATAAAGGAAACAATAATGAAAAGATACCTAGAAGATCCCCTAACTGCTCGGAAATTAAACAATATACTTCAAATTAAACCATTGGTCAAAGATGAAGTTTCAAAGGAAAATTAAAACATTTTGAACTCCAAGAAGACAAGAATAACATACCAAATTTAAGGGAGCAGGTAAAGAAAGGAGTGCTGAGAGGTAACTCTATAGCACTAAGTGCTTCTGTTACAGAAGAGGAAAGGTCTAAAATCAGTACCTGAAGTTTCCACATTAAGAAACTAGAAAAAGAGTAAAGTGAACACAAATACATGAAACAAGAAACAATACGGGTTAGAGCAAATGCCAATGAAAGTGAAAACAGAAAAACCTAGAAACCTCAATTAATTCCAAATCCGTTTTCAGGTTGGAACTCTCTCACGTAGATCCCACAGAGTGAGCGGAAATGCAAAAGGGGACATAGGAAGGGATGAGGCAGGAGAACTGGTTCTCAGTCCTAACTGTGCCCCCTAACAGTGGTCTACTTGCCTCGGCTCACTTCATGCTTTCCCATCTTCCGTTTCCTCATTTGTAAAAAAGGGAGTAAAAATAATCTTTCACAGAGCAGTAAATATAGTGATTAAATAAAAGTCATAAAAATTACTTGGAAAAAAATAAAAATACTCTTTGTACTCATTAGTCATAAGAGACTAATTGTTGTCTCACACATAAATGCCACATTTTAAGTTGAACACACCTTAAGGACTTTGAAGGTGTGATGTTGCAAGCAAAGCAGTATTCATAACTTAGCATAAAGTATTTTTTTAGTGGCAATATTGGAGCTCAAGTGGGGAAAAATCATCACGCCCTAATAGTAACTGGCTTGTTGGTAAGTTTTCTCTTCAAGGAAAAGGGTGACAAGAAAAAGAAAGACAACGATATAAATAAGGAAATTTTCTTAAAAGAAAGACAATCCATTGTAGATATACCTTTTTGCAGATTTTTCAAAGTTGATATCATCACCGAGAGCAGATTTAGTTACTGTATCAGGTTTCAATTCCTGTAAAAAAAATAAAATGATTTTAGTTATGAGTCTAATTTTAAAGCATCATTCATTATTAATTATTATGAGGTACATTCTTTCCCATGTTTGCTTTTAAGAAATCTGACATGAAATAAGTTCTTCGTTTTTAGATAAGAATAACTCCTATCACAGTAATAAATTATCCTACTATGAAAAACCGCAGAAAAAGGAATTTAAGGGCTAATCCTAAAACAATTACACTCAGATTCCAAGGAAGCCAGAAAATTCAATGTGCCAAGAAATCTCTAGCATAATAAAAACTCTTTAACTGAAATAGGATTAAAAGAATTCAAAATGTTAATTTAAGATTTCAAGGTTCAAAGAAATTATTACTTATTTCAATGACATTTCAGGATATTGGCAATTGTATCATTTTATATCGAAATGTAAATGAAAGAGAAATACTTCATTTTAATTACTGATTAAAAAATCTAAGCTACACAATACTTTGATATTATGCAAGGAATCCAGATTTATCTTAGAAAATTAAAAAACAGAAAAGCAGAGACAAAGTAAGTAAAATTACTAGCACTGTTTACATGGTTACAATTTTATTATACACTCTTTTACATGTTTCTTTAAGAGAATTTAAGTTTGATATACATTTCACTAAGGAGTGAAAAGTGACTTTAGAACATACAAAAAATGAAATTTCTCTTAACAGTTATCAAGTTATTCTATTGTGCAAGAAAAAATACAGTGAACATGTGCCTATTTTTTTCATAATATTGTTGAGAAGACAACTAAATAAAAAATCTGCTAGTTGGTTTTAAAACAGCACGGAGTGGCAGTGAGGTAAATATGCATCTGATACGGTACAAATTGTGTAGTACTATTACAAGAAAATGATTTAAATTATATTTTAAATAAAAATAGGACTACAGTATTTTGTGAGCTAGCTTTATCATTTAATGACAGGGTAGAGGTTTATCCTTTTTGTTTTTTCATTCTCTTATATCACTGTCCTTATTTGTTTACCCAAACTTTTATTATTGTACATATTTTCTGATTTTTATCTTTTTATAAACAGGAGAATGACTACCCTTGTACATACTGATTTGTGTATCTCCTGAAAAATTTCCACATATTGTGTATCAAAAAGGTGTACTATGTGTTTTTGGAAAGAGGAGAATGGAAAAAGTTAAATATTGATAATTATGATCCAATGTCAAAAAGATTAGAAAGCATAGTTTGTGAGAATATTCAATTTTATTTTGTATATACTAATAAGACTATACACTAACAAAAATGTAAAACAAATCTACATAATTTTTTGCAGATAAAAGTATCTCTCTTAAATTTTAAAAAGTTTTTTCTCTATTTTAAATTGAATATAATCATCTCAAATATTCTACGATTTCAAAATATATTATTCCACATGGTAATTTGCAAATTTTCTACCAAAGCCATACGCTACAGACTTGGGGGAAAAATACCTAGATATATTTCAACTTAGGAAAAGAAAGTTTTGAACATTTCTGAATCAAATAAGTATGACCAAACATATTAAGTGACAAAAAAAAAGAGAAAAACTGTTGTAACAGACAAAAAAGACAAAAAGGAAAGACAAAAACCCACAAATGAAACCATTCTCAACTAGAAAACCACAGATCAAGGATAAATAATGGGAAAATGAAGATACTAGAGTTATATTATAGATGCTAATGGAATACTGCCCTAAACAACTTTAAAATGAGTGCAAGAAAGACTCAAACTAAATTAGACAAGCAAAACCTGAGCAATTTTACTCAACAGTACAGAAATTCTATAAAGGGTTTTCATTTAAAAAAAAAGGATTTAAATTTATCACCAATGCAAAGAAATAAAAATTATTAGTAATGTACTAATCAAATGCTAACAAAACGTAGCTTCTGAAATTGGGCTTAAGCAGTTTCTTTTCTTTAGATTTCCTTAGAATTACTTAAGTTTGAAAATCTTGGAAGATTATTCACTTGGGAGTTTATTCATCAGGTGAGCAGGGCTCTGTGTTGACTTGTGTAAGACATACCTTCTTTTACTGTTAGACATTCAATCCAGCTTTATTTTCTAGCATCAGTATCATTTCTTTTATTTAAGCTTTCAAATAGAATTATCCAATCCATCTTAAAGATTAAATAAAGCATTAAGTTCTGTACAATTTATATGAGAGTAGTTAGTAATCCATTCATTAAAACACTGGAAATATAAGGGACTTAAGCTAATAAATAATTCTATCCCCGTGCAGGCCTGGGATGCTCAAAATTCACATAACTGAGAACGGTTTATCCTCAGGGCTGGCCACTGACTAGCTCCTGGGGATGAGTCCAGAGCCCTTGAACACAGGGGACCAATGTGATCAGATAGTTTATGCTGACAATGTGATTGATGGTGGCTATGTCTTTGCTCTGGGAGGCTTAAGGCTTAGCAATCATGCTAAGTCCTGAGGAGGACAGTCATGCAGATTAATTCATGCCTAATGTGACTGGCTCCTAATAAAAAATTTGGGAACCACGACTCAAGTGAGTTTTCCTGGCTGGCAACTCTTTGCAAGTATTGTCACACATTATTGCTGAGAGTGCGTCCATGTGACTACACTGGGAGAGGGTGCAAGCTGCAAGTTCATCATGCCTGGTGTCTTCTGGACTTTCCCCTCATGTGCCTTTTCCTTTTGCTGATTTTAATTGGTAGCCCTGAACAGTAATAACCTGTTACTGTGAGCATAAAAGCTTCTCTTGAGTATTATGAATCCTAGTGAATCAAGAAGCCTAAAAGGAAATGATAACCCAAGAAAGTTTAAGAGACCCATTCAAGGAATTATAACATGGCCAAGTCTGGAACCCCCACAGTTTGCTTTTTGCCATATCCTGTCAGTGGTGATAAATTAGAAACTGTTTTCATTCTTTCCTTATCACATTCAACTAAAGTTGCTCAAGTTTCCTATATTAAAAGTAGTCATCCACTAATAATAAGATTCACCAGAATATTCCAGTTCCCTTATTCCACAGCATGCTGGATGCTACTGCTTTGCAAAACAGCAAATTTAATTGGAATTTGGAAATCCCAATTTTGATTAGGTGGCTATCTCCTTGCCTTTCTTCTCTCCAGAGTATTGAGTATATGGACTCAAAACTAGATAACCAGTGTACTGTTGTCTCGCATTCAAGAGAGAAAGCATGTTTGCATTCAAACTCTTCTGTATCAGGTTGTAGGGAGGGAGACTGAGTCAAGACAAAAAATAACTTGGAGGCAGTAACCACGCTGACATTCTTAATTCCAAGATGCTCTCGTTAAAGTTGGGCTTTTAACTTAATAAAATATAAAACATGTTTGTATTTTCCCAAATGTGATTACAACTGGAGTATGTTTAGCTTATGAGGGGCTAATACTGGAGACAAGGAATTAAAGGGTGACAAGAGAAGACTGAATTCTTAGAGATTTTTTTTTTGTCTATTTTGAAATGAGGCAAGAAACGCATTTCTCTGAAATAGAGAATCTGAAATAACCCGTGAGAGAGCTACTGACATCCAAATCTTCATGCTTTTCCAGATGGAAATCTCATTATGGTTACCCTTCAGTGACAACAAAAAACTCTGTTCCTAAATATTGTCCTACTATTTCCTAAATACATTTCTACCAGATATAACTTCAGTAAGTTCTCTGTCATGATATTGCCAAAGGATTTTTTTCCAAATAAAATTTCTCCGTCTTCCCCCTTCACCTAGTCCTGTGTTCCCTATTGCAGTTAATGGCATCCCCAGCCTCTGCTGCTCAGATGAGATGGCTCAGAGTATCTGACACTGTGGGCCTCTTTGTCATGCTTCTGTTATGTTCCTACCCTCCCAGCCTTTTGCTTTCTCTCCTGTAATTCTGTTGAATTTGGTTCCCTCTTTTTGACTACTCACAGGTTCAGGATTTCATTATGGATTGTGTGGACTGCAACAGCCTAAATGGGATTCCTGCCTCTGGGACTAGCAACTCCAAGGCCTACTATTCATGAATACAGAACAAAGACAAATACATTTAGTCTTATGTTCAAATCCTTTCATTACCGGGTCTCCATGTATCTTTCTGCTTTAGTATCATTATATACTATTAAGGATCTCATATACCATCCAGTTTTACATAACACTCCTGAATAAATTTTATCTCCTCTGGTGTCAGTATCTTTAGTAAACTGTCTGCTTTTTCAATTTTTATTTGTAGAATGCCCTATTCTCATTGGTCACCTACCTTTTACACTCCCTTGGTCCCCAATTAAAGTCTATCCATGTTTCAAATCTTGGTTTCTAAATGCCACTGAAATGAAGCAGGGCTTCTTAGAGAAAGGAAAGGACTGATTACAGATCTAAAAGAGGAAATGATTAATCCCTACAACATTTTGTTATGCCGGAAAAGGAAGAACTAATCGGATTCTCTCAAAAAGTCCTGTAGCCAGCTTAGAAGGGATACTACTGGTCAAATTTGGGTGTCAAAAAAGACAATGACAGCAACTGATCATAAACCCAGTGACCACAAAATTTGTTGTTCAAACCAGGACCCATTTGGAAGTGACATGATGCCATATTAAAACTTAAACTGAGACAAGTGGTGATTATCAGAAGAATCCTTGGGAAATCTGGTCGTTAGGTAACTATATAACCGTAATTCTGGTTATCTCCAAATGCTCTTAATTTTATTTTAAATCCACTGCAAGTAGGCTTCTGCCCCCAATTATTCCATCAATCATATTCTTGTGAAAGTCACCAATGACTTCCATGTTGCTCAATCTCATGAAGAGATCTCAGTACTCCTCTTACTGGGCATATCAACAGCATCTGACTCTTCCCCTACTTGACAATCACCGGCTTTTAGCAAGTTAATTCCTACTCCTCCTTGATTTCATTTGACTTACAGGACTCATACTCTAGGCTGTCCTATCTTAGCCTCCTTGGCGAGTTTCCCCTCTCCTCTCTGGCTTCAGAGTGGACCAGGAGTCTGTGCTTGGTAATTTTCCATTCACTAGTATCTAGTACTTAGTAATGTCATCCAGTCTCCTGACTTGAAATATCACATGTCAACAACTCCCCAAAGTCACTACCTCTAATCCAAATCTCTCTTCTGCACTTTAGACTCATGTATCAAACTGCTACTTCACATCATCTCTCCTAATCCTTCCTACTTTACTCTGGTGTTTTCATTGCATATTATCTATTAGCATGATAAATAATTAACTTAATACGTGGTCTTCCCTTGGACAACAGATACATGAAAAGATGTTCAACATCACTCACCATCAGGGAGATACAAATCAAAACTACAATATTACCTCACACCTGTCAGAATGGTTAAAATGAACAACACAGGAAACAACATGTATCGGCAAGGATGTGGAGCAAGGGGAACTCTTTTACACTACTTGTGCGGCCACTGTGGCAAACAGTATGGAGGTTCCTCAAAAAGTTAAAAATACCTATTGCCCTTTGATTCAGCAATTGCACTACTAGGAATTTATCCAAAGAATACAAAAACACTGATTCAAAGGGATATATGCACCCTGATGTTTATAGCAGCATTATCAACAACAGCCAAATTATGGAGAGAGCCCAAATGTTTGATGAATGGATAAAGAAGATGTATATATACACAATGGAATATGCTCAGTCATAAAAAGGAATGAAAGTTTGCCATTTGCAACAACATGGGTGGAGCTAGAGAGTATTATGCTAAACAAAGTAAGTCAGAGAAAGACAAATACCATAGGATTTCACTCATATGTGGAATTTAAGAAACAAAACAAGTGAACATGGTACAGGGGAGAAGAGATGAAGACTAAGATACAGACCCTTAACTATAGAGAACAAACTGATGGTTAGGATAGCGAAGTGGGGGGGGGGGATGGATGAAACAGGTGATGGGGATTAAGGAGGGCACTTGTGAGGTGCACCGGGTGTTGTATGTAAATGTTGAATCACTAGATTCTAAACCTGAAACTAGTATTACACAGTATATTAACTGGAATTTAAACAAAAACTTGGAAGAAAAAAAAATATTGCTTCCTTAATTCTCCCAAAAAAGAAATTATAAAAGACTAGGAAACTTTGTCTAAATTTTCCCCCCTCAGATGTATCATAGGAGCCTAGAAAATCACATGGCACAGAGTGAATGCTCAAAAACACTTACTTTAGCTATCCTTGTTAGGTATTATGAATTCTTAAAGAAATACCTTTGTTATCTCACTAGTGGGTACAGCACAGTCCAGACCTGCCAGCACACACCGCCCCTGTCCAGGAACTATGGCAGACAGTACATTCAAGAATTATGTCTTTCATTCAAGTTTACTACTTCTTATTTTTCTAAATAATAATAATTTAAAAAACCCACCAGTTAATTTTTACTCTTGCTCACATTGAGATGTGACTGTAAATCACTATTGAACACAGAACTTCTTGTAAGAAAACTAAAAAAAAAAAATTTAAACACTTTGTATTTCTTGGTTCTCTAAGTACTTCCTTTATAACTTTTCAAAATAAAAACAATAAAGCACTGTAAATTTAAATCTCCCTTCTATTACTTGTGAAGTCACAGTCACCTTTTAAGGCTCAGCTTCATGCTACAGAAAGCTTTCCTGGAGTCCACAAAGCTATATACTAAGTGGCACTCCTCTGATACGTCTATGAGTGGCTTATCCATTGTACAGAAATTGTGTTCACATGTCCATCTCTCTTTAGATACCTCTCAAGGGCAAACATTAATTTTTGTATTTGTATAAAGTAGCAGAGCATCTGGCATATAAAGCAGACACCTAATAGATTACTGTTGACCACAAATAAAGAGCCCTGGTCATATGAATAGTCCTGATATAACATTATAAGTATGTGAAATTATCTGGCAAATTACAGGACTAAATAATATAAGGTGAAATGTTTTTTGTTTTGTTTTTTAAATCCTGCAGTACTAACTAAATTAATAAGAATGGTTTCATCTTCTAGTCTAAAGTCACAATGCAACATGGACAATGATAAGGGACTGTGGAGCATACTGGATTTCCAAGAGATCTCTGTTCAAGAACACTGTGTCACTGAATAGTTTTAGCATAACTTTACAAAATGCTATTAAAGGCAGCAGTTACCTTAAATATTTCATCTAGGGGCACCTGGGTGGCTTAGGTGGTTAAGCATCCAACTCTTGATTTTGGCTCAGGTCACGATTCCAGGGTTGTGACATTGAGCCCCACACTGGACTCCGTGTTGTAGATCTCTCTCTCTCTCTCTCTCTCTCTCTCTCTCTCTCTCTCCCCCTCTCTCTCTGCCCCTCTCCCCAACTTAAACTCTCTTTCTCTCTCTATAAAAAAATAAATTTTTAAAATTTAAATATTTCATTGTCATTTACACACAGTAAAAAACTATAGATTCAGAATCTTAAAAAATGTTAAAAGAGTGCTATGATAGGAACATTGATGTTACATTATTTTATTTAATCCTCACAGCAAAGAAGTCAAATAGGAAATATTTCCAGTTTTAAGATGAAGCACACAATTAGATTAAGAGTACAAAAAAGTATCAACCCAACTTGTTACACATTTCAGGAAATGACACAAATGGCTTTATTGTTCTTTGCTTTTTTAATCATATTTTTCTACATCTTAAAAGTTATCAACACACTGCTGAAATTATTTTGAAATTCAAATTCTTAAACCTGAAATGAAAAATTAACTAACAAGTTAGATAAAGGATAAAAAACAGGAAACTAGAAAACTTACAAACAACTCTGATAAAGACTTATCTTCATTCTCATTAGAAAAATTTAATGGTCTGGGGTGACTGCGTGGCTCAGTAAGTTAATCCTCTGACTCTTGATTCAGCTCAGGTCATGATCTCACAGTTAGTGAGTTCGAGATCCACACTGGGCTCTGTGCTGGCTATGTGGAGACTGCTTGGGATTCTCTCTTTCTTTCTCTCTCTCTCTCTGCCCCTCCCCACTCATGCTGTCTCCTTCTCTCTCAAAATTAATAAAAACTTAAAAAAAGAAAAATTTAATGGTTCTTTGCTATAACCTCTTTAAAAGCCTATTTTTAACAATGTGCATATTAACACTTGAAACATTACTAAGAGCTTTCTACTGTGCAGAATATCAGGCACCGTGTGAAAAGACAACCAATTACAAAATTATTGTTAGTACATACCTATCAGTAATACCTTTATTTAATTATTTTCCTACCAATAATTATCTTAAATGTAAACAGTTTAAATGCTCCAATCAAAAGACAGAAGAGGATGAATAAATGGATTAAAAAAAATAACACCCCCTATAAGCTGCCTAGGAGAGAATCACTTCTGAGAGTGAAGGGATGGAAAAAGATAATCCACACAAACAGAAATGAAAAGAAAGCTGCGGTACCAAAACTTGTATGAGATAAAACAGACTTTAAAACAAACACTTGGGGGCTTGGGCTTTTCCTACCTATAGTATCATGACAACAATAAACAGTGAGAGCTTTCTTTCTTCCTTTCCAATTTGGAGGTCCTTCTTTTCTTTTTCTCGTCTGTCATG
>JAQQST010001713.1:0-11902 GCA_028646485.1 Cryptoprocta ferox | reverse complement strand
GGACCTCGAGGGTGTCATGCTAAGCGAATAAGTCAGGCAGAGAAGGACAGATACCATATGTTTTTACTCATAGGTCTAAGAGGAGAAACCCAACAGAGGACCATGGGGAGGGGAAGGAGGAAAAAGAGTTAGGGAGAGGGAGGGAGACAAAGCATGAGAGACTCTTGAATACTGAGATCAAACTGAGAGCTAATGGGGGTGGGGGAGAGGGGAAAGGAGGTGATGGACATGGAGCAGGGCATTTGTGGGGATGAGCAATGGGTGTTATATGGAAACGAACTTGACAGTAAACTATAAAAGAAAAAAACAAAAATTAACCTTAGAGGTAAATATTAAAAATATATATAAAGAAAAATTAGAATATTGGTTTAAATAATAAAAATTTAAAAAAGACACTGGAAACGAAACAACTGTAATAATGTTCTAAGGAAAAAAGAGGTAGAAAGTAAAGATAGTTATGTTTATAGGACAGTGAATTACAAAATAGAAATAGAAAACTGATAGATAAAGCCAAGGTCTAGTTATTTGAAAAAACATAATGCAATTAGCACTCTTTAATAAATCTAATAAAAAGACATTGTGACAAACATGGGAAAAAAAGTGAAAAGGGACAAATATTTCACAAGTGCTTTCTTTGTGCTGAGTGGACTATGGCAGTGCCACCTTCTAGATGGTTTGAACATTGTACTTCCATGAAGTCTAGGAAATGTATTGCCTTTCTTAGAATCCAGAAATCTAGATCCCATTCCTAAGCATTGTAAAGTGCTGTGTTATTGAGAAGGTAGCCCCGTGAAATGCTTTAGACAATAATAGCCTTAGTATGATGTTTTGGGCTTTTACAGAAAAACTAAATACTCCAGTGACCAAAAAATGTTAAATACCCCTCTGTTTGCATGACTTCTCTTTTATAGGAGACCACAAAATCAGACAAATCAAGTAGAATGTGAAATGGTTTTTCCCAGGGAGATCAGACTTGAATGGCCTTTGTATGTATGTGCTGCAATGTGTTTATTGAAAGCCTCCCATACCTTCTGCATGTTTAATAATTTTTCTCTGCTTTGGCCTTCAAATCAGTAGCTCTTGTGTTAGTTGCACAGAAGCTTTCTGATAACTCTTTTCCCAATGGTTCACATCCAAGTAAATTTATTTATTTTTTATTTCAGCTGGTTGGGAGTAGCAGTGGAATAAGGTTTTTCCCCAGGATGGGGATACCCAGCCCCTCCAGAAAGGAAGCAGACATTCAGGGCCATCTGGTTCGAAAAGAAGTTGTTTTTTTTTTTTTTTTTTGTTTTTTGTTTTTTGTTTTTTGCTTTTTGTTTTTTTAGATTTGTATACATGGCAGTCAATTTGGGACCCATATTATATGGGACTGAAAAGAGACTGATTTTAACTTGCTGAATTATCTGTGTCCTCTATTGATTGATCAAAAGGGAATGGGGGTTGTGGCATTGCTACATATACTCAAACAATCTCCCTTCAGTCAGGGATGGGATGCCTGCTAGAATGTGTGTTACATGCCTAGCAATGGCTGCAGAATACCTTCTGCCCATTTTGATCTACTTAAATAAATTGCTTTGTGTTGCTGGAGAGTAGCTGACCCCAACATCCTAGTCATATTTTATCCTTGAATAATGAGAATAATGAGGAGAAAATCTCCCTGCAGTGAATGTTTAGTTTATGTTGTTGTTTCCCCTTCACATCTAAAAGAAAAAAAAAAAAGGTTTGTGAAATAATGATGCTATCCTCAGCTGAACATAAGGGTTTGTCTTTAATATCTTAATCAATAGTAAGAGTTAGAAAGGTCAGCTCATGTCTAAACTAAAGCTAGAATCAGCTGTCCACCACAGAAATGAAATCTGGTAAAGAAGGCTGCAGGTTCATCTAACAGGTCCAGGTCTGCATTTCAAATACATGAGTTTAATAGTTGGCATTCAGTATTTATCTATGACATCTTGACTAAGGGTCTTTAGAACTTGCATAGCTTATGTATAGATTCCTTTAAATCCTTGTTAGTGTTTCTATTTCAATCATTCTGCTCAAAACTGTCAGCAAGAATTTGAAGTATATCCCTGTAAGAGCCCATACTTGCCTCATGGGATTGCTTCAAAGATTAGATGAGACACTGTCTGGCATACAATTACAACTTAATAAACATTAGGTTATACTAGTTCTTTAAGTTTGAAAGAAAATCTTTTTGCTTATCCTCTGTTGTTTATGGGAAGTGCAAACAGGAACAATGAGCATACTGGCAAATGGTGAATTCTTGTCTCCTTTCCTCTTTTTAATTTTTTTAATGTTTATTTTTGAGAGAGAGAGAGAGACAGCGTGCGAGTGGAGGAGGGACTGAGAGACAGAGAGGGAGACACAGAATCCAAAGCAAGCTCCAGGCTCTGAGATGTCAGCCCAGAGCCTGACGTGGGACTCAAACACACGAACTGTGAGATCATGACCTGAGCTGAAGTTAGATGCTTAACCAACTGAGCCACCCAGGCGTGCCTCTCCTCTCCTTTTAATAAAGTCAAAGATTTAATGTAAAAGAGTATTGAAGCCATTTAAAAATTCTGTTTACTTTAAAATAAATAAGCCTATGTTATGCAGCTTGATGACAGAACCACTCAGGTATGATTAGAAGTTTAGTATTTACGTTTTTACTCTTGGTATTGAAGCCAATTTTATCATTATTTCTATTTCAAAATCAGGTGGCTTGACCAATTTACCTAATTTCCATCACTGCACAACCTATATGTATCCAATAAGACCTGAGAGGCACATGAGTAATATGTTCTGTGAAAGTGAGAGTGACTAGAATTGTGAGAACAATTCCTCTTTTCTTTTTTCTCCCCATCAAAAAAAGATTTTCCTTTAACAAAATATTTTTGTGATCCATGATATCTAGTGAGCAAAAAAAAGAGAGAATATTGTTAGCTTATTCTAAAAGAAGATATAAGACATTTTACATTATTTCATATAGAAGCAATGACTTTTGGCTGATGACAACATAATCATCAGGGTAGTGATCTTCCCACTCCTTCTAAACTGTGTGACATGTATTCCCTCAAGCCACACAGTTAAGTATTGGAGAATAATAGGTGTCTCAAATGAAGCTGGTAGTTTTATGTGAATGAATATCATTTAGAAGGTAATTTCCCCTAAAAGTCAACATATCCTCAGAGCCGACCTTGCTGTCTTATGGTATTAGTGAGCTCCTAAAGGTAACATTGGTAACAAAAATTATGTCGTTTATCTTTCTGTTTATCTTTCTGCAAATTTTATCATAAATTTCAGCAATCATTCATGTACAAGGTTCAATGTAATATTGCTTGGTTCAGTCCAGATAGTTATTACAATATAACTTGTTTTAGGTACATGTTAACACGTATGTAAACCTTTTATTCTGTATATTCAGAAACTGGCCTATTTTAAGATAGGCATGTCTTATCTGCAAATGAAGCCAAAGGCTTTATCCTAATATGACAAAATATCAAGGACTAGTTAAAGCTTTCAGCACAGTTGGTTCTAACTTCAATAAGCAAGCCAAACAAACCTTTACTTAAAGAGAAATTTATCTGTTACTCTTGGTTTCTCTAATTTGGGAAAATTTATCAAATATTAATTATCTCACATGCCATTGAATATGTTGTGCACCATTACTGATAACCTTGACTTTGCATCATTCATATGCAACTTTAACAAATGTTGACATTCAAGTTGTTTCTGGCTTAGTAATTCTCTTTATTTTATCAGGACTCTTGGACAATAGGCTAATTTCCTCCCATGGGTGTGGGTAGTGATTGTCCTTTGCAATTGATGGCTATAATCTTTACATATTTTTTGGGGGGGAGTTCATTTAAGTTCTATTCTCAGCAAATTTCAGTTATGCAATACACTATTATCAAGTATAGTCACCATGGTTTACATTAGATCCTCAGATGTTATTCATCTTATTGCTGAAAGTTTATACCTTTTTACCAAATGCTCCCTATTCCTACCACCCTCGGTTCCTGATAACTAATATCTTAAAAAATAATTATAATCTCTTTGAATTTTCATAAGTCATAGAGCTGGTTTGTGAATTAACATGGGAATTCCCGTATAAAGGACATAGAATGATGCCTGTCATATAATTACTAATACTCAGTAATTAGTAGGTATCATCATAATCTTCATCATAATCATCCCTTCAAATTGGCCTCAGACAAAATACTTAGCATTGATTCTATCACATGAAAGATGAAACCAGGTATTTTTCCTTCCTGGAGAATTAGAAAAGTCTGTGTACAGCATGCAGGGTTGATAAAAATCTTCACCAATGGGCACATCATGGAAGAGCTACTATGAAACTATGGTTCCTTAGTAAGATAGACACCCATTTCCTGGAACTACCAACAGAAGGTAATGAGGCATAGAAATCCAGAGACCAACTTCAAATACTCTGGAAAGTATCAGTCTCCTGAAATACATTGAGGAGCTCAGCTACCTGGTTAGAATTTACTGTTACCAGTAAAAAGCTGGCTACTATAAACTTGGCTGTCCTGTGATAAGCAGAATTTAAAATTCCAGAAGCAGTGTTGTATAAAATAAATCACTTGTATAGAATTGTGTGACTATAGGTTGAACACATCAATTCAATCATGTTTTTCACTCATTATTAATTTTAAACTCTTGAAGCATTTTGTTTCGTCACTTATAAAGTTGTGACTCAGAAATAAAAAATAAAGAAAAGAAAAATGAAATCAAAGCTCCTACTAATCCATTAAAATATTATAAGCAGTGGTGATGGCTCACAGTATTTAATAATCCATCATTGTACCCTACTCATCAGTCCTAAAACTGTCATCCCTAAAAGGTTTTTATTAGAACATAAATGTGGTTGATTATTCACACTAGTGTGTTAAGGTACTGTTGGGGCTGTAGTATTTGGGAAACACACTTAAATGGGACTTTCTATTCATACTTAAGTGATAAGACATCTTCAGTAGGGCTTTGAGTGAGGCTATGGCTGTTGAGAAAAATAAAACAAACCTGTGAGAGAGAGAAAGAGAGAGAGAGATTTTTAATGAATAAATATCAAAAGGTTAATATTGATCATGTAAGAGTCCTCCAAGGGCAAAAGCAGTATCTTATTAACTGATTCATTTTACATTGTATTCCTAGAACTGAGTACAGTGCTCAGCCCATAGCTAATATGCATCAAACTGAATTTTATAAAAAACTTGACTGATACACTCAATATTTCTTTTTGCCAAGGTTGTGAAGCAGGAGGATGGACAGGAGATCTCTTTCTACTAACATCTTTAGAATAAGCATTTACTCACTTGTCTTCAGTCCCATGGGAGGTATCAACACTGCAGCACTTTCCCATGTCATGACCTCTGCCAACTTCTTAGAGGTCTTAAAATTCTCAACTCTTAACTATTGGGAAAAAAAAAAGAAGCTATAAGCTCAAATATGGGCTCTTCCATCCACATTTTATAGATGAAATATTTAGTGTTTTAAATTAAACATGCCTGAAACTCTTATTCCAATGAGGCTTTTGCAACCATCCTGCTTAAAGAGCTCTAACCTTGGAACAGAATCTGCATATGAATCAAAGTCAGCCTGTTGGAGTTTCTGTAACTGTCTAAATTCAAAATCTTGACCTCAAGAGAACAGCAGGGACTTGGGTAGGGAGCGGGAGTAGAGAAAACCAGGGGGATGACATTTAGGGGACTAATGCAAAATATGTATGATATTTGGAATTGAAAAATTATTGCCCCTTCTATCCTGCTTGATATTTTTTATTCAAATTAAGCCATTGGAAATGGAAGACAAAATTATTTTTAGAGGCTGCTGAACAAAGTGAATAAAAATTTAGTCTGTGTTGATAGACATATAATGTCCATTTTAAATAAATTCATTGTCTCACTCTATGCTGCAGTTGCTCACCTTATATTTTTGTATAGTATTCTGTTCTTGGTATCACATTTTATGTAGAGTACTGATCAACCAAGATGCATTTAGATGAGGGAGACCAGAATGAGGGTGGGCTTGGAAATCAAACATTAGAGTAACTATTGGGCATAAAAAGAATCATTCATCATGTTAAAACTCTTAAACGGCTTCTTATGGCATTTAGATAAAGATCAACATTAAACTCTCATCAAACTCTCTTTAAGGACTAAGTTGCCTTAAAGGTGAAGAAAACAGGAAAATAAGTTTTATTTCTAGCAAGGCATTCTGCTCCACTGTCCCAACTACTTTTACGTCCCACATTCCCATCTCCTCTCACATCCTCCACCCAATATCTGCACAGCTCCCTTAATACAACAGTGGAGTACAGTACAGTTCAATAAAATACAAACCTATCTTTGCACTACCTATTTCTGTCCAATTTTCTCTCCTCATTGGTTCTGTTTTTCCAGTTACTCTCTCTTATGATTCAGTCACACTAGCCCTATTTCTGTACATTGCATGTACCAAGTTTTTCTTGCCTCAGGAACATTGTATTCTAGTATCTAGCATGTTTGTTGAAAAGTCAGCTGTCAGGAGCAATATTTGCTCTTGTGGAAGTGTTATGTACTTCCTCCCTTTCCCTGTCTCTGGCTGTTTTTACTACTCTACTTGCCCCTGCCTTTTAGCGGTTTTGCTATGATATGCCTAGGTGTGTTTTTTTACTACTAATTGGGGTTCAATGAGCTTCTTAAATCTGTAGATCTTTTATCAGCTTTAGAAAAACTTTTAACAAATATTGCTCCTATGTGCTTCCTTCTTTCTTCTTCCAGGGCTCCAGACACATGTTATAAAATTTGCTCCGGAAAATTCAGACTCCAGTTTTTGTCTGCTTAGCCCATGTAGTCACCAAAATTCTCTGTTGGCATCTTTAACTCTTAGCTACCGCCTTCTGCTTAGCTTTTAATTATCTCCTGCCGCTAATGAAAAACTGGCAAATACGCTTATGAGGAAAGCAGTGTATAGAGAGTTGGTCTCATGTTGGTCAGCTTTCCCTCTGGGATCTTAACTCCTTAGTTCCTGGTTGACTGGGCAGCAAACTATGGCTTCTAACAATTTTTTGTTTTGAAATTTTATGCTGTTTTTTTTTTTTTTAGTTTATAGTTTTCTTGGCATATGCATTGTTTGGCAAAATTGTTCTCATGAAACTCATAGCTGGAAATTGAATTATATTGTTATTGTTGTTAGTAGTAGCAGTAGTAGTTTAGATTTAATTTTTATAGGCATAATAGATGAGTCTATGTGCATTGTTACTGGGTAGCCACTTGCATGCAACCAGGTTGAAGGATTCTCAAGTTGTACTGACTTAATATATTTTCTCTGTGACAGATGTGTCATAATATTGCTATGGTGCCTAAAATCTTCCCTGTTGGAGACATTCCATTAGGTTAAGGCAATATGCCTTCAGTTTCCAACAATGTTATTTAATTGGGTTTTACATTTCCCACAGTGTATTTCCTTAGAACATTCTCCCTCAAGAGATTCCATGGGAAAGATATCTGTGGTCTCAGGCTTCTTTATATGGTAGCAGTGGCTGGGTAACCAGAATGGAAGAAGAAACTTGCAAAGTCTGTTGAACACCAGACTCAGAATTCTTATAACATTACTTCTGCTACATTTATTAGACCAAAGCAAATCATAAGCCAGTTCATATCCAAGGTGTAGGGTAGGCCCCATTTGTTGATGGAAGGAGCTGCAAAAAAGCATGGAATTTTTTACTATTTTGTGGCAACAGTTAATTCACAAGCCAGTTCTGTGCCGTCTTTGAGAAGTAAGTTAGTTCAGATCCTTCAGAAACAGAAAACAAGACAGGTTTACTGGGAAAAATTGCTGACGATAAAGAAGAGGGAGCTAGAAATGGCATGGAGAACCTTTAGATTCTCACATACCTGGCACTTATGAAGGATAGGACAAAGGAAGGAAGATTAAGCAGGGATAGCATTGACTACAGCAAAATTCCAAAAATATGTCTGGAAACTGATCAAAAGATCATGACTTTTTACTAGGGTAATCTCCCTTAGTTTTCTGCTCATCCACTCTTGTCGTTTTCAGTTTATAGATGTTAATCAGTACCCTTATTGGCTGTTCATCTATATTGCTCCTAGGGATGTAATATTCTATCAACCATTGCCACAACTTCCTATAGTTAAAGACAACCTGATTGCCCTTCGACATTACTGGTTGTTATTGTAATTGTGGCCTGCTGACTTATGGCATTTAAGGCTGGCCTTTTGTCCTTTACTAGACATATTCATCTCATTTATTTAAAATATCTAAATCATGTTCTTACAAAAGCATTCCTTTCCAGTGGAACATTTCTTCAGGTCATCACTAGTGAAAATTATTAATTGGAATGCCAATTTGTACTAGGGACTATTTGTACCCTTCCTGACATTCAAGATAGCATTTTTCCCCTACTGGGTAGTGAGTGAGCCAGTCTCTAAACTACATATTTCTGCCTATTTTATTTTAGATCTGGGTCACCTTTTGTGTAATGATCCTCTGAGAAGATGCCAAGATAGGATTAGATGCGCAATAGAGTTATTGGTATAAATTGCTTTGAGGATTCAAGGGGAAGTTACTGGGTAAGATTTGAGAGAAGCTTCAGATCTTGATGTATATCAGACATTTGTAAAGGAGAGAGGAATAGAAAAAGGATTGGGTAGAAAGACTGTAGCACAGTTTAAGAGTTTTGGCCAGTCCTGTAAGGAGTTCTTGAGTTAAAGTTATCCATTGAAAAAGTCCTGCATCTCTCAGTAATGAGTCTCTATTTGTACTACTGCCATGCTATCTTTGGCTGGGATGAGCCCATGAGAAGAGGGACCTCAGTGAAAACGTGGTGACAAATTGAGAAGGGCAGCAGCTGGGGCCATCAGTCACTGTTGCTCTGTAAAGCAGATCTGTGGCAGGAAATAAAAGCCTAGTCATTTGGATTAACATAAACTGTGCAAGTTTTCTAAATGTTTTAGATATTATTGTTTCATGAAGAAATTTCTATTTGGTGGGGTTTTGGGGTTTTTTTTGTTTGCTTTTTTTTTGTTTGTTTTAATCAATGCTCCCTAAACTTTAGATTTCCTCCCAAATGTAATTTGGATTGACATCTGACTTTTTCCACTGCTAGGGTGTAAATACAGAATTACCCTAGTTTGAAAGTTTTATATTGTGTTTTTCAAAGTAAGATTTAGGCAATCATATGTTTGGAAGATGCCAGTGTCTGCCCTTAACCCAGACAATGTCCTGAAAAAAGTGATAGCTTCCTTGGTAAAGCATCCTGAGTGAGAGTAGAGATGAATCAATTTATCTTCTCTCTACAACTCAACAACAAGAACAACAACAACAACAACAACAACAACACAGACATCATCTCCATTTTCTGGAGGGTCAGTTTTGTCATTTTTACATCATGTTGGTATCCACCTACACATGCTTGGATGAATAGCTAAATGCTGATGATGCAACTTTAGTGGCATTTTACATTATTTTTTTAATTTATACTTTATTGTCAACTTGGTTTCCATATAATACCCAGTACTCTTCCCCACAAGTGTCCTCCATTACGACTATCACTCCCCTTCTCCTTTCCCCTCCCCCTTCCACTCTAAGTTTGTTTTCAGTATTCAAGAGTCTCTCGTGCTTTGTCTCCCTCCCTCTCCCTTTTTTTCCTCCATCTCATCCCCATGGTCCTCTGTTAAGTTTCTCCTGTTAGACCTACGAGTGAAAACATATGATATCTCTCCTTCTCGCCTGATTTATTTCACTTAGCATGAGACCCTCGACGACCATCACTTTGCTACGAATGGCCAGATTTCATTCCTTCTCATTGCCATGTAGTATTCCATTGAATAGATAAACCACATCTTCTTGATCGATTCATTAGTTGATGGACATTTAGGCTCTTTACATGATTTGACTACTGTTGAAAGCGCTGCCATGAACATTGGGGAACATGTGCCCCTATGCATCAGCACTTCTGTATCCCTTGGGTAAATCCCTAGCAACGCTATTGCAGGGTCATAGGAGAGTTCTATTAATATTTTGAGAAACCTCCACACTGTTTTCCAGAGAGGCTGTACCAGTTTACATTCCCACCAACAGTGTAGGAGGGTGCCCATTTCTCCACATCCTCGCCAGCGTCTACAGTCTCTTGAGTTGTTCATTTTAGCCACGCTGACTAGCGTGAGGTGATATCTCAGTGTGGTTTTGATTTGTATTTCCCTGATGATAAGTGATGCTAAGCAACGTTTCATGTGTTTGTTGGCCATCTGGATGTCCTCTTTGGAGAAGTGTCTCTTCATGTCTTCTGCCCATTTCTTCACTGGATTGTTTGTTTTTTGGGTGTGGAGTTTGGTGAGTACCTTGTAGATTTTGGATACTAGCCCTTTATCCGATATGTCATTCGCAACTATCTTTTCCCATTCCATCGGTTGCCTATTAGTTTTCTTGATTGTTTCCTTTGCAGCGCAGAAGCTTTTTATCTTGATGAGGTCCCAATAGTTTATTTTGGTTCTTGATTCCCTTGCCTTTGGGGATGTGTCGAGAAGGAAATTGCTGCAATTGAGGTCAAAGAGGTTGTTGCCTGCTTTCTCCTCTAGGGTTTTGATGGTTTCCTGTCTCACATTAAGGTCCTTCATCCATTTGAGTTTATTTTTGTGTATGGTGTAAGAGAGTGGTCTAGTTACATTCTTCTGCATGTTGCCGTCCAGTTGTCCCAGCACCACCCGTTAAAGAGGCTATCTTTTTTTCCATTGGATACTCTTTCCTCCTTTGTCAAAGATTAATTGGCCGTATATTTGTGGGTCCAGTTCTGGGTTATCTATTCTATTCCATTGGTCTATGTTTCTGTTTTTGTGCCACTAACATACTGTCTTTATGATGAAAGCTTTGTAGTAGAGGCTAAAGTCTGGGATTGTGATGCCTCCCGTTTTGGTTTTCTTCTTCAGTATTAGTTTGGCTATTCAGGGTTTTTTGTGGTTCCATATGAATTTTAGGATAGTCTGTTCTAGCTTTGAGAAGAATGCTCGTGCAATTTTGATTGGGATTGCATTGAATGTGTAGATTGCTTTCGGTAATAATGACATTTTAACGATGTTTATTCTTCCCATCCATGAACATGGAATGTTTTTCCATTTCTTTGCGTCTTCTTCAATTTCCTTCATAAGTTTTCTATAGTTTTCATCGTCATACAGGTCTTTTATATTTAGGTTAGGTTTATTCCTAGGTATTTCATGGTTTTTCGTGCAGTTGTGAGTGGGATCAGTTTCTTGATTTCTCTTTCTATTGCTTCATTATTGGTGTATAAAAATGCAACTGATTTCTTTACGTTAATTTTGTACCCTGCGACATTGCTTAATTCATTGATCAGTTCTAGTACGCTTCTGGTGGAGTCGATCGGGTTTTCCATGTACATTATCATGTCATCTTCGAAAAGTGAAAGTTTGACTTCTTTGCCGATTCTGATGTCTTTTATTTCCTTTTGTTGTCTGATTGCTGATGCTAGGACCTCCAGCATTATGTGAAACAACAGTGGTGAGACTGTACATCCCTGTCGTTTTCCTGATCTCAGGGGGAAAGCTCTGTTTTTCTCCATTGAGGATGATATTAGCTGTGGGCTTTTCATAGATGGCTTTTATAATGTTTAAGTAGGTTCCTTCAATCCCGACATTCTCGAGGGTTTTTATTAAGAAGGGATGCTGTATTTTGTCAAATGCTTTTACTACATCTATCGACAGGATAATATGATTTTTATCTTTTCTTTTGTTAACGTGATGTATCACATTGATGGATTTGCGAATGTTGAACCACCCCTGTAACCCAGGAATGAATCCCACCTGATCATGGGGGATAATTCTTTTTACATGCTGTTGAATTCGATTTGCTAGTATCTTGTGGAGGATTTTTGCATCTGTATTCATTA
>JAQQST010001712.1:0-11903 GCA_028646485.1 Cryptoprocta ferox | reverse complement strand
TAAGAAAATAGAAAGATTGGACACCGATGATTTGGATGAGATTGAGAAAATAGCCAACTGAGAAGCTCCATCACTCACCAGTGCCCTTCCCTGGTGCCCCCCTGCAGGGGAGACTAGTGCTTTCCCGGCACAGGCCTCGACAGTCACCACCAAGACAAAGGCAGAGGAGAGAGAAACTACCTACCTCATTTTAAATTACGTTTGGACTAGACAAAAATTGTGCAAATAATGGGGGAAGGTAGAAAATAATTGTTTACACAACTTTTGAAGATTAGGCGTGAATACACAGAAATTTACCTTTTGAAATTCTGTCTTTTTTTTGGCCAGTATTTTCCCCATCTAGATGCTGTGGCTAATCACTTGTTCAAGATCCTTGTGGCAGCCCCTGCCTATTCTCTAGCCAGGAGCATTAAGACCAGCCTCCAGACAGAATAGAGGTGACGAGGGACCCAGGGGCACCTGGATGGCTCAGTTGGTTAAGCGTCCTACTCAGCTCAGGTCATGATCTCACAGTTTGTGGGATTGAGCCCTGCATCAGGCTCTGTGCTGACAGTCAGAGCCTGGACTCTGCTTTGGATTCTGTGTCTCCCTCTCTCTCTGCCCCTCTCTTGCTTGCACTCTATCTCTCTCTCAATAATAAACAAACATTTAAAAGAAATCTTTTTTTAAAAAGAGGGACACAGAGACACAGACAGAGAGAGGTCCCAAGTAGGATAGGTGATAAGCCAGCCATCATGTTTGGAGTATGGCATGAGGCCTATGAGCTGATGCTTTGGATTTGGGGTGGGAAACCTCATCTGAGTGTTGTCAGCCCTGTCTCTCCTGATGCCCACAGCATGGACCAAAATGCCAACCTGGGGCTTTTGGTGTATGCAGGTTTGTGTTGCAGGACCATGACCTCATGGTTTTCATCAGCAGGTGCAATCTGTATATAGTGCATATCTGATTACCAGTGGGTCCATTGCCTGTGCTTGAGCAAGGCCTGTGGTGAAGTCATTGTGGAGAGTTAGTGGTGGCCCTAGCTTGCTGTTGCTGCACAATCTGGGCTTACCGGCACTTGCAGCATCTTTTTTATATCCCAAGTGTTACCTTGACCCCTTAGTAGTCCCAAGCAAATAAAAGGTGATCTAAGGTTTGGATCCTCAGTGAAAACTGTGACTTCAAATTGCTAATGACCAGCCTCAAGGCAGTTCCAGAAGTGATAAGCAATAGTCAAGAATACTGGCTTTGTCTCCAGACCCCAGAAGGCAAATTTGTCAGAGCTGGGGAATGATTTCACATATTTGGTGTCTTGATTATAATGGGATTCTGAATGTCTGTGTTTACAGTTCTTGGAATACAAACTGTGCAATAAGGGACTAGATGGACTAGCCATTTTTTCCTGTGCAAGGCAGGAGTAACTGCCAAGGACTTGGCTCCCTCCTTATTGAGCATCTTTGTGCAGAACAGTCAGAGCAAATAGTAGTAATCCATATTTCATACCTAGTCAAGGCTGATGGTACCCACAGAGTTACAGAGCAAAGATGAGATGAAACTGAAACTGCAGCCAAAAGGACTCCTCTCCAGCTCTTTGACCTTGATACAGACCTAGGCCCAGGCCTGGAAGAAGGATTTTCTGTGATGAGAACTGTTCCAATCCCAGATTATTCTTTTAAGTGTTAACATGTTTTAGGGCCAGACTGGTTTCCTGGGAAGGGAAGGGAAGGGGCCAATGCCACCATCAAGATGGTTCCCTTAATTTGACATTACAGGTACTACAGAGAGAGACCAACAGACTGCTAATCCTGCCACATTTCCCCAGTTGGCATTTGACTATAGAGTTTTCTCTGTGCTTCTGGCCAACTCTGACCCACCTTGGGAGTCTTCTTGTAAGAAGAAATTTTATGTCTCCCACCCCCTGCAGTGCCGTGGACCAGCCCTGAAACAATTAAAAACAAAGGCAATAATTAAAGGAGTATAGACTCCTCATAAGGCTGCAGGCTGATTCCCTTACCACCCTCTCAGAACATGTATAATCGGTCTACTGAGTAGCCCTAAATCTAAATAGGAAAATGGGAAGGGATATGCTTCAGACTTTTCAAGAGTAGGACTAACCAGTTATCTGGTAGAAATATAGATCAACAGTTCTTAAATGGTTCAAGCCCCTTAGAATTCACTGGATGGGTTTCATGGAGTCTATGAAGCATATGCCATAGTTTTGAGTTTAAATGCATTTTCCTGCAGAGAGGTCTCCCAAAGGAGTTTCTTTTAAAAAGGTAAGGCTCAGTGTTATGGATTCCTTCATCCATATTCATCCTTGACAGAGCTTGGCTTCCAGGGCTCAGTGGCCAACGGCTGCCTCTGTAACTGTTGCTATCTTGAAATATCAGTGATCTGCTGAAAATGTATTGAGCCTGTGGTAAGCTTCAGTCCCCAGTTTCTTTTGCTCATTTTAGTAAGTTCCCATGTAGGGAATGATGTGTCCTAGAATAGAGAAACTCACTTGGCAAAAAGAGATTTTTGGTCCAATGGAAGATTCTGGATATGTTCATTATCCATAAACAATGGATTTTATTGGGGTCTTTTTTGAGTGTCATTCATTGTGTGCATAAGAATTAGTCGATTGTTGATGTATTTGTTATTGATGTTAATTGAACTTAATTATGAAGTGCACATGTTACTGGGACAACATTAGTGAGTGTAAGAAGACCTGTTTTTGGTTGCTGGTATTAATGATCATGCCTAAGTGGAGACACATGATTTCATAGGCTAGTCATCACCTGATACTACTGTTCCATTTCAGAGTTGACATTGCTCCAGCACAAACAGTTGCAATGTCTCTATAGGCCAAGGGCCCTACTCAATGCCAGAGGGCTCCTCACATTCCTTTTTTTCCTGCTGGTAAACCAGAGAACACTGACTACCTAATTAGAACGAATGTAGAGGCCAATACAAAGTCCTTACATAAATTTTTCTAGTCCTAGAGAAATACAAATAGGCCTTGGAAGCAGGTGTTCTCCCTTTGTTCCATCTTGTTTATTATTTAACATAAAGGCAGTTTCAGTGTCATTAGTATTCAGAAGGTAAGGATTTCTGAGGCCAGAGAAGAATTTCATAAAGGAGTAGAGTTTGCTTCTGAGAGAAAAGTGACAGAGTGCCCTAGGCAGGGGAAAGTAATATTAAAACTAAAATAGTTTCTCCAGGATAAACCTAGCATACTGGAAGGACAGTGTGTAGAGCAGCCTTGCCACATAGGCAGAGAAGTCTTGATACAAAATGAAAACTTGATTGAACAGTGTTTGAGTTTAGTAGTGAATTAAAGATTGTTAAATCCCAGGAAGGCAGTTATGAAATTGGTGGGGTTGGGGGTGGGGGGATGTCTAGTAGACGTATGTAGGATACATTGGAGCTGGAAAAGACAGGCATCTGAGAAAACAGTTTGAAGATGACTGCATCAGTCCCATCACAGCAAGTGTCAGGATGCCATTGGTTGTATTGAAAAAGTACAAAAGAAGAAATAGACTGGAGGATATCACAGAGAAAGAAAGATAGGCTTTTATGCCTACTTGTTATTCCAGGAAGGACTGTGGCTCTAAAAGATCCATTGTACAAAGTAACTCTGGGATGAAACCCAAAGGGAAGTTCTGGAAAGAACAGCTACATCAGGGTTGAGTCATACACCGCATGTATGATTTCAGGCCTGTCACCTTTGCAAGCAGGGAATTGGCCCCTCTTCATCAATGTGTAGATTTCAGGGGTAAGGAGTTTTCTCTTGGTACTGGACATAGATGTCAGGTTCTTAGGAACTCCCTGCAGTTTTACCTGACTTTGCTTTTTGTGCTTGAGAATAAATGGTCTTTATTCTGTTGATTGACTCAGATTGTAGCATCTTCTAAAAATGACACACTGGAGCTGAGGGAACCTGAGGGGCTAATGCTAGGAGGCTCCAGTACCTTGCCTTCCTAATCCTGAATCTGGGATGGGGCTTTCCCAGAATAGCTTCAAACACTTCAACTAGTTGCAAGTCAGGCCAACTGGGGATCTGCTTGGAGGATATTTGTCGCACTCCTACCTTATGTTCTCTCATTCTCCAGCCCCTGTTGCTAGATGCTAGATGCCTTGGGTTAGAAACTATTCCAGTGTTAAGTATTCATTGGAGCAAGGGGCTTATCCATGGTAGTTCTAGTCATAAGATGAAGGATGGGAGTAGGTGGAAGAAAACATTAGATGAAGTCTGAGATATGTGGCTGTTTGGGGGATCAGCGGCTCAGGTGAGATCACGTCATTTCTGTTTTAGTGCTATCTCTCAGGCAGGGGTAGCAGATGTTTTGTTCACGCAGATCTACAACCCGGGGCTACAGTCAGCTTCTCTCATAAGAAGGGGTGTTTGCGTGTTTGTGTGTGGGAGGAGGTGTTTAGATGGAATTCTCCTGGAAGTACTAGTACACATTTTGTGAGTCTTTACAACTAACTGTACTGCTGTATCCTCATCCATATGTTTCCACTATGCTTGGAATTGTCCAATTGGAGAAAAGCCAAGTAGTCTCATTCTTATCCCTGAGAGCACACATCCCCACGCTTAGACTTGAAAGGACTTGAATCAGCCCTGGTTGGGCATGCGGTCAAGTGTGCTAGGTGTATTGTCCTCTGGTCTTTGTTCCCGTCAGACACCAACAGCGTCTAAATTTGCACAAAAATTGTCCTGATAAACCAATGTCATTTGAGTCCAGGTTTAACAACAGAACAGGCCCCAGTGTTCTGGCATTGCTTTGACTTTTAAAGCAAGTAGGGTTATGCTAGAGGGACACACACGTTTGATTCATCTGATTTCATATTTAACATCCATGGAGGGGATTTCAGAAACAGCATGAGTATTTCTAACCTCATGATTCATTAGTCCTTTCTGGTTAACTCTTCCACTCTGTCCAGTGGCCATTTTGAGACTTTCACTCACCTCAAACTTTCAACCCCATTATCTCCCTACTCAGAAGTAAACAATCAACAGAGAGACTCCTCTCAGCCTTCTGCTTACCAGACCTTCCCCCAATCATACCTATCCCTCCCTCTCCCTCCTGTTACAATGGGAGAAGTCCCTATTGTCTAAATTTCTCTACCAGTGCGCCAAATTCCCTCTCCTGCGGCTGTTTAGGGACCTGCTCCATCTACTCCCTCTCATATGTTCAACCTCTCCCACCCCATTAGCTGGTTCCCTCTCCCCTCAATTTTTCCTTGTGTGTAGAGTGGTAAAATACACGTAACAAAATTACCATCTTAACTATTTTCAGTTGTAGAGTGGCATTAAATACATTCCTCATGTTGTGCAACCATCACCACCACCTATCTCCGTACTTCTTTTGGATCTTACCCAGTAAACAATTCCCCATGACCCATTGTCCCTGACCTCTAACAACCACCATTCTACTTTCTGTCTCTAGGATCCTGACTGTTCTTAAGTACTTCATGTAAGTGGGGCTATACTGTATTTGCCTTTTTGTGACTCGCTTATTTCACCATAATGTCCTCAAGGTTCAGCCATTAACTCTTCTTGATATTTTAAATTGTTTATACCTATCTCCTATTTAAATTCAAACCTCCCTCTACTCCTTATCCTCCAGCATTGCATTTTTCCCCTCATGGCCAAAAATCTAGGAGTTGCTTCTACCCACTAAGTCCGAATCCTTATCCCTCTGCAGTCCACCTCCTGCCTCCACTGCACCAATGACCTACATGTTGCTAATCCAAAAAACACTTTTTAATTATATTTGACTCCTCAACAGCATTTAATTAAGAGACTCTAACAGTCTCTTCCTTTAACCAGTCTTCTGGTGACTAAAGTGCCACACCACACTCCCTGGTTATCCTTCTCTCTGGTCACTTCTCAGTCTCCTCGGTAGGCTCCTTTTTTATTTACGTCTTAAATGTGACTGTTCCTCATAGCTCTGTTTTGGTCATTCCTTCCTCTTTCTCTCCTGTGGGCAATCTTGTTCACTCTTCTGGCTTTCTTTCTGCTGGCAATTCCAAAATCTATACCAAGACCCAATTTCTGAGCTCCAGAGCTAGAAAAACAACTGCCCACAGGACATTTGCACTTGGGATGTCTTCAAGGAATCCTGTACTCAACATATCCAAAACCTAACCCATCATCTTGTACTACCACCAAACACTCACTCCAAAAAACTCATATTCTGCTCTTGGCTCTTCCTCTAACTTGATCTCACAAAATGGCACTATAATTCTGGCTCAAGCCAGAAACCTGGATGCATCAGGAATCTTCTGCTCCCCAGCCAATAATCCCCAAGTCCTTTTGTATCTATTATCCATTGCTATGTAACCCCAAAACAGTGGTTCAAAACAACTTAGTCTGGGCAGCTCTGCTGGTCTCTCCAAGGCTCATTCATGCAGCTACATTCCCCAGGCTGGTGTCTGGACTTAGCTGAGACAGCTGGGCCCTCCATATGGTCTTTCACCTTCACAGCATGGCAGGCGGTCTCTGGGTTTCAAGAGAGGAGAAGAGAAGCTGTGAGTTCTCTTGAAGCCTTGGCTCTGAACTCCTCAGCACACTTCTATCACATTCTTTTAGTTGAAGAAGTCATAAGGCCAGTGCAGAGATGGGGGGAAATAAAGATCTCTTGATAGGAGGAGCTTGAAGTATCTGTGGCTATTTTTAATCCACCACAGCTATCCATTCTACCTTCTATCAGGTTAAACCAAATGAAATGTGCTATTTGACAACTGTTGACCTATAAAAGTGGCACTTTCATATGGTTCAATCAGTGTTTCTTGAATTCACCCTGGTCTAGATCACCATTGTCATATCTACCACATCAACTTCCCAGGAGGTGCTCCTGCCTCCAGTTCATTTGTCACATGGCAGCCAATGTGATCTTTCTAACACTTGAATCTGATCCCACCCTCTTGCTTAAGATCATCCCTTTCCATACACACTCTCCATTTTTCTTTCTTTTTTTAAGGTTTATTCATTTTTTTTAAATTTGTTTTTTTTATTTTTGAGAGAGAGAGAGAGAGAGAGTGGAAGCAGGGGAGGGGCAGAGAGAGTGAGGAAGACACAGAATCCCAAGCAGGCTCTAGGCTGTGAGCTGTCAACACAGAGCCCGATGCAGGGCTCGAACTCACAGACCAGACCACGAGATCATAACCTGAGCCAAAGTCGATGCTTAACTGACTGAGCAACCCAGGTGCTCCCCATTTTTCTTAAGCCCAAACTGTGTAAAATGGTTTGTATTAGGCTCTCCAGATCAGGTGCCTCGGTTGCCTTACTTTCTCCCTCATACTGTCAAGAAATTTGCCCTTGTGCTGGGCTACATCTCAGAAAAGTTGGTGATCCTGTCATTTCCCTTTCCAATTTCTCAAAATATTTCCTCCCCTAGCCCACTTTGAAGCCAAAACCAAAATGCAAAGATACTGCTAGGACTTGAGGCTGAGGTGGAGAGGTTTTCACCTCCAGGACTGTGGCTAAGATGAGCACCAGGAAAAAGAAGGTAACTAAAAACAGGAGCCCTCCAATGCCGCAGGCAGCCAGGGAGCAGTGTGGAAGGAGCTCAGAGGACACTCCCTTTCCTTCACCCTGGGGCACTGCCTGGGGCCAAGGTACTGCTCCAAAGTCTTGATCTCTTGGAAGTCCCCCCAAAAGAGTACATAAGACTGGGATACCCTGCCTGGGGAGAGGATCCTGGAGGGGAAAACTTGCCCCACCCCCAGTTGCTCCCCAACAACCTTATAAATAAATAAATTAAATAAATAAATAAAATCTTTAAGAACAAGGGTCTACATAGATTAACTTACTACTCCTCCTAACAAATATGGTTCCTACTTTATAGATGAGGAACAGGCACAACAGAGAGGTTAAGGAATTTGCCCTACCACATACAGCTAGGAAGTAGCAAGCCAGGGCTTACACCTGGGCAGTCTGGCTCCAGGGCCATATTCTTAACCACTAGGCTGTATTTGCCTCATATAGAAATATGCCTAAGTTTGGGACTGCTTGCTTAGCACCTGTCTCCCTCACAGTTAGGTATAGTAAGAGCAGGAAGTGGTTTTACTCAATCATGAACTGTCAGCAGGATGTGTTTTATAGAGAAATCTGCTTTGTTAACATGTGTTAATGAATGAAAACATGGAATATGTTTGACATATTTTCTTTTAAAATTATCTCCAGTTTTTCATATTTTTTGTTATTATTATAAATTAGTCTTTAGACTTTTGTGGGCCAAATACAAACGTAGTCTGGCTCCTGCCATTATTCCCGCTATTTTCTGAATCCTTCTAGCATCCCTCCTCTCATTCCCCTCCCCTTGCTTCCCGTATGCAGACAGAAAAGGAGTAGTTCCCAGAGCAGAGCCACCATCCTATCAGGCTTACCCCCACCCCACCGCAGGCACAAGCAGTGTACATTCCTGCACCCATTCCTTCAGAACAAATGATGATGCCAGAGGCAGGCGTGTCCATGAGAGATGATTATTTGTTGTTGATCACCATTCACTGATTCATTCACTACCTAATTCAAC
The DNA here is from genome assembly GCA_028646485.1 of Cryptoprocta ferox. NCBI lineage: Eukaryota > Metazoa > Chordata > Mammalia > Carnivora > Eupleridae > Cryptoprocta > Cryptoprocta ferox. The sequence continues at coordinate 3,399 of JAQQST010001712.1, read as the reverse complement.
AACTGTTTACTGTGCCCTTGCTCTGGGTGAGATGCTGGAGAACCAAAGGTGAGAAAAGCAGGTAAGGTCCCTGCCCACAGGGACTCACTGTTTAGTGATGAAATCAAAATAATCATGTGATCAGGCAATTCCATGTAAGATGAAGTTCAAGCTCACCGAGGCCCAAAAGGCCAGTTAGAAAGTACCCTGGGAAGGGGTGCCAGGAATGCTGGCCCCACACTCTGCCCTTAGTTTTTGGTTTTGTTGCCCCTGAATTTAAACCCTAGATTTGCCATTAGGCCATGTATCTTGGGAAAGTTGACTTCCCTGCATGTCAATGTCCTTACTTGTAAAATGGAAATAACAATAGTAATGTGAGAATTTACTTAGCTGATTCAGGTAAACTGTGTAGAATGCATTACAAAAAATGTTAATGCATTATGTTATCATTGCCCCGTCTAGCTGAATCTGACTCAGGGCAGGAGGCTGTCTAGTCCACAGCTTCAGGAGAATGTGCCCTTCCTGTTGGTCTCCGGTCTGGAGAAGAGTGGGATTCTCAGTGGCTTCTGTCTGGATGCCCTCCTTTTGGAATATAAATGCTAACTGAGGGGGAAGAGATAGCCCTATTGCCCAGAGCAGCTCTAAAACAGGCTGGCTGGTTTCACTGCTCCGGACGGAGCCTCAGCCTAGACCTCCTTGAGAGCACTCACCTGAACTAAACAAATGCCCACCAGCCTTCTAACAGATACAAGTGGTAAACTAAAGAGAAATTTCAGTAAACACCCTACAAATCCAACGCAAGCAAAAATCCTATCTTCATTTCCCCTGGAGACCACAGTAAGTAGAAGGAATTCTGTCTCAGTGGAAGCTATGTAAGAATCAGCCTCTCAATGCTGGTATAGCATATTTTGTAATGAAATAGCAATCAAAAGAGGACAGTGGGCACCCAGACTTCAATTTCGCTCTAAGAAAGATCCTCTGCTCCCAAAGAACTTACAGTTGAGTCTTACAGTGTTGCTGCTTTTACTTTTCATGAGAGTTTGCTGTGTAGATGTTTGAGATAAGAAATACTGAGGGAGAGGTGCCTGGCTGGCTCAGTCGGTTGAGCGTCCAACTTCGGCTCGGGTCATGATCTCACAGTTCGTGGGTTCGAGCCCTGCGTCGGGCTCTGTGCTGGCAGCTCAGAGCCTGGAGCCTGCTTCCGATTCTGTGTGTCCCTCTCTCTCTGCCCCTTCCCTGCTTATGATCTGTCTCGCTCTGTCTCGCAAAAATAAATAAATGTTAAAAAAATAAAAAAATACTGAGGGAGAGGTGCCTCAAAATCTAGTTTTTTTAGGCAACTGTTAAAATAGTAGGACAGAAGGAACATTATTCCTCAATAAACCTATTAGTCTCCTCCAGGGTTGTGCTGCCCAACACACAGACTATGGTGCTGCCCCCCTACTAACAATGTAGTTTGCCTCAACTCATTGGTGGTACAGTTGCTGGGAATTAGATCAGTCACTTGAGAAGACAACATGGCATTTGGCATTCTCACTTCTGTAGCATCGTTTGTGCATGTCCTGTTTCAATGAATGGTTCAGAGAATGAGAAAACGTTCTAACCACCCGCCACGCCCCAGCAACCATTGTTCTGATTTCTATCACTATAGATTAAACATACATACCTGTTTTGAACTTATATAAATGGAATCATGTACTATGTACTTTGTGTCTGGATTCTTTTGCTCAACATGTCTAGGAGATGCCAAAGCTCTCGTTTCTGTTGTTGTATGTATCAGTACTTTATTCCTTTTTTATTTTTTAAATCAATGTTATTGAGAAGTATAATTTATATACAATGAAATTATATTTTAAATATACAATTCCATGAGTTCTAACACATTTATATATCTATGTAACCTGAACCCCAATCAAGATACAGGAAATTTCTATCACCCAGGAAGTTCTCTTCTGTCCTGCTCAACCTTCCCCCCTTCAGTGCAACCACCGTTCTGACTGTTCTCACTATAGATTTCACTTCTCCTATTCTTGACTGGCATATAGATGGATACTACAGTATGCATCTCATGTCTGACAACTTTCCTTCAACACAATGTCTCTAAAATTCATCTACTTCATCATGTGTAGTTTATTCCTTTTTATTGCTGAGTAGTATAGAAGTCCATTGAATAAACATACCATAGTTTGTTTATCCATTTTCCTGTTGATGGACATTTGGGTTGTTTCCAATTTGGGGCTATTTTGACTAAGTCTGTTATAAACATTTGTGTACAAGTCTTTTTGTGGACAGGTTTCATTTCTCTTGGAGAGTGACTGAGAGATTTGCTGGGTCACAGAGTAGGTGTAGGTTTAATTTCTTGAGAAGCTGCCAAACATACAAAACAACTGTGCCATTTTACAATTTCTGCAGAACCGTATGAGAGTTTCAGTTGCTCTTGACAAAGTTTCTTTGCTTGACCAAACTTTAGTCACGTTTTTGAACTTTCTCCTAAACCTATCTGTGCAGTTCCTGGTAAAATCCAGTTTTAGCAAGAAACTCCCATACTTGGCATCTGGTCACCCTCAACATCTTATAGGCCCTTCATCTTTGCACCATCCCCCAGGTGATGTCTGATCATCCTGGCCTTTTGTCAGGAAGAATCCTGTTAGGTTAGCTTAATGAGAATTCCCCTTACTCTTAATGTTTCCTCTTAGTAATTTTCCATCCACTGACTGTGGGTACCCCCTTTCCCCCATCCTGGGCTATAAATTCTCTTGCTTATGCTGTATCTCACCCTCACTGAAAAATCCCACTGCAGTGGTCCCTATACCTATCCCCTCCGCCTTACCATCTTTACCATATTGTTGAATTTTTTTTCCTTAACATTCCACATTTTTACCAACACACGGTAAGTTAATCTTTAATTTGAGCCATTCTAGCAGTGTGCAGTGGTATCTCATTGTGACTTTGATTTGCATTTCCTTAATAACCAATGATTTCAAGCTCTTTTTTCATGTGCTTACTGACCACTAGTTCCTCTCTTGCAAAGTGTCACACATTTTGTGTCACAGTCATTCACACATTTTGACATAAATGTTGCTATTAGAAATGTGTCCTTGACAGCAACATGCAGAAGAATGAAACTAGACCAGTTTCTTACACCATACACAAAAATAAACTCAAAATGGATGAAGGACCTGAATGTGAGACAGGAAACCATCAAAACCCTAGAGGGGAAAGCAGGAAACACCCTCCTTGACCTCAACCACAGCAATTTCCTACTCAACACATTCCCAAAGGCAAGGGAATCAAGAGCAAAAATGAACTATTGGGACCTCATCAAGATAAAAAGCTTCTGGACTGCAAAGGAAACAATCAACAAAACGAACAGGCAACCAACGGAATGAGAAAAGATAGTTGCAAATGACATATCAGATA
>JAQQST010001711.1:0-11905 GCA_028646485.1 Cryptoprocta ferox | reverse complement strand
TACACAGACTCACTCAGGCACAAAGACAGAAGCCAAGGCAGGCCCATGGACATAAATGCACCCATTGCCAGCCCAAACACTAGGTCTCAGAAAAAAAGCACCCACAGGCACCTGCTCACACTCCCAGAGACTCAGGTTGGACCTTGGAATTCATGCATTCACCTTAGTACATACTGCTCACAGGCCTCTCCAACACCCACAACCCACCCTTGCGTTCACCTCTCACATGACACACTTCTTTGTGCTGGTAACCAATCATCTTGAGAATTACAGAGGCTATGAGTATCAGAGATAGGTGTGTGGCTTCTCTGTTTCCCCAATTGCACAACTAATAATATACTTGACATATCTGCCCTGAGTGAAGGGTGCTTCATGCTCCACTAGTCCTAGCCTTGTGATAATTGCTTCATGTTTTGATGCATGAATATTTGAGAGCATCCTGCAAGTCCCTTATTGGCTCAGACATGCAGGGTTAGCTATGAGTAACCAACACCCCTTCCACCCACCAGGCACCAGTGCCATGATTCTACATTTGAACTCAGGCCCTGCCCAACCCTGGCTCCAGCTCCATCAGGGGGTCCTGGGCTGTGGCAGACGCTGCATTGGCCCCTGGGGTGCTGCTCCGCTGGCTGCTGGGCCACGTTCCCAGCCGCTCCAACCTCCTTGCTTGTCTACTCTTCTGCTGCATCTCCTCCTGCTAATGCTGCCTCTCTTCCTCTTCCTCCTTTTCCTCCTTCCCCTCCTACTCCACCTCCTCCTCTTCTTTCTCCGCCTCTACCTCCCCCTCCTAAAAGGGTAGCTTCAGGGCTCCACTGATTCCATCTGGTGAGGGAGGCCAGTGCTTTCACCTCCAGCCTCTCCCTTCAGATCCGAGTCTGGTGAGGGAGGTCTGCGCTTTCACTTCCCACCTCCCTATGTATCAGGGTCTGATGAGGAAAGGCAGGGACTTTCACCTACCGTCACTCCATTCATAGTCAGGTCTGGTGAAGGAGAGCCGAGCTTTCACCTCCAGCCTCTCCATTCATAGCCAGGTCCATTAGGAAGGGCTGCGGCTTTCACCTCCCGCCTCTCCATTCGTAGCAGGGTCTGGTGAGGGTAGGGCAAGTTTTCACCCCTGGACACTCCCTTCATAGACAGATGTGAGAAGGGAGGGCCATGATTTTACCTCCCGCCTCTCCACCCTCATTTGGGTCTTGTTAGGGAGGTCTACACATTCACCTCCAGCCTCTCCCCTCATACATGGGCCTGGGGAGGGAGGTCTGCTCTTTCACCTCCCTCATCTCCCTTAGGAGCCGGGTCTGGTGTGGAAGGGCCATGATTTAACTTACAGCCTCTCTCTTCATAACTGGGTCAGTTGAGTGACGCCACTGCTTTCAGCTCGTATCTCTCCCTTCACAGCTGCTGGAGCTCAGGTCTGGGAGCAGGGCCAATGTGGAGCTCATCAGTTATCGGAAAGAGTGGAGAGCCTGGCCACACTGTGCTGCCTTCGTTCTGGAAGGGGACGGTCAAGAAACCGGGGTCCGCCCAGGCACTGGGCCTCAAGAGAGGGCGCAGGCTTCCCAGATGGAAGTTTTGCAGGCCACAACCGAACAGACTGTGGGGCCATGCAAGGCGCTACCAGAGACAGAGGTGTCCGGCCCTGGGGAGAATTTGGTGCGGCCGGTGGAGGACCTAGTGGCGGCGGTCGAGGCTCCCACATGCTGGCACCTGACATTGGTTATGCTTGTCGGAGAAAGGATGGCCTAAGGACTTCTGCCTTGGGAGCATCGCCTCAGGGGCCAAAGCTTGGGCCATTTCAGGGGACGGTAGGACCTTCCTCTACACAGGCCATCATCAGAAATATCTTCCTGAGGATGTAGTGTTTGGGGCAGAGATGGGTTTATGGTCACTCATCTGTCCTTGTCTCCTATGAGTTCATGTTATTTACCAGATCCAGTTTTGTGATGGCCTGTCCCAAAGGGAAGGCAGGGGATGGTTGTGTTTGTGCAATATTCAAGGGCTTGGGGAGCTAAACCCTCAGGTGTGGACCTTTGTGTCATTTGACCTTGGGGAGAGGCCAGGCGTGCTCTGTGTGCCAGTGAGTACAACCCCTGGGCTTTATCCCTTAGTGCAGGTCGCAATCCGTGTCCTGAGGTGTCTGTAGGGATTTCCGGGGATTCCGACAGGAAATTGCAATTTGCCTGTTGGCCTATATGTGCACCCTAACATCATCTTCTAAAATATCACTGAGAATGTGGGTTCCATATTCCTATCCCAGGAGAGAGGACGCCCAAGGCAAGTTAGGAGCATTCTGATCTCTAAATTTCTAGCCCACGTGTGTCTTTTCCAGACCTCAGATGTCAATGTGTTGTGCCACATGTACAGGAAGATCCCTGTCTGTGTCGGCTCCTCTCTCTCCCTGTGGGGCCTAATGTGTCCTTGTCTTCTGCTGGCTCTGCCGAAGGGCTTCAGTGGATGCAGCTCTCCCTGTGTCTGTCCATGTTGCCTTCTTCCCTGCACACCTTTGCATTCTGCCAGCCGCTGCTCTTTCGGCCTGACCTGACTTTAGTGTAAGGACATTGTGGATTCTGAACAGCTCCAGAATTGGACCCTATCCTCCATTAGGTGATCCAATTGCTGTCCCCGATAACGGGGTTGGGCTTTTCTGTTTTCCCCATGTATTTTGAGGGCCTGAAGTCTGTCAATGTCTGTATCATGAGAAGGGGAACACCCAGGCAGATATAGTGAAACACTGGGGACTTGGACCTCAGCTGGCTGGTGGAGGTGGAGGCATTGAGACATGCATCTTGCTTTCCTCCTGTATTCCACCTGTTTGTCACCATGGGGCCCAAAGATCTCTTTGTTGCACACAGCATACAGTTTCCTAAATTTTGAAAACAATCTGCTGATTTCTTCCCACTGACTCCTTTGCCATGTGCTGTTTTAGTGGTAGGGACAGAAGTACTTCTGCCATTGTCTTTCTTAATACCCATTAGCTTCATGGGTATTTCACACCTTAATTCCACATCCCTCCCTCCTTTGATTTCTGATGCAAGTCTTTGTTAATATTTTTTTTTAATTTTATATTTTGGTTTTCTTTACTTTTGAAAGAGAGAATGTGACACTCCGAATAGGGATGGATCGGAGTGTGAGGGAGAAACAGAATGGGAAGGCAGACTTCAGGCTTTGCTATACCTACCAGCACATGGCCCGATGCAGGGGTCAATCCCACGGATCCTGAGATCATGACCTGACCTGAGCCACCCAGGCATGCTGGTTCTGATTGATGTCTTAAAGCATCATTCTGACACTACTGACACCTTTGGAATGACCTATTCTTGGTAAATAAGGAGTCGTGCATATCTGAGGTAGTCAAGGGACACCAAGAATATGTAGTTTTCCCACACAGCTAAGAGACCCTTCCTATCCCCGTCACACATACATGTTACAGCCATATTTCTTTGTTTGGGGGGAGAGCACCTGCCTAATCAGAATCCTACAGCCCGGTGAAGTTTTCCTATGCAATGCCAAGCCCCTTAGATCTCCAAAAGTCATTCTCCCAGCATGCTACGTTTTCACAACCAGCACCACACTCCTCCCCACTGCACCTTCCCTGGGAACCAATACCCGACTCTGCTCATGCCTTTGATTCCTTTGGGCTCTTCAACAATCCATCAAGCACAGGTCATATCCACGGTGCTTCTGTCGGGTTGACTTCTTTCACACGGACCAGAGCTGTTCTGCTCTGATGCTCAGGGCACCTTCATAAGGGTTAGCCCCTCTACCTCTTACATGAACACTGTAGCCTCAGGGACACCATGGTTCCCACATATGTGCTAGTTGGAGAGGTGCACAAGGAGCCTACTCACCTGTATTGGTTACAACAGGCAAACCTCAGTTGAAGAATGATTTGGATTCATTTGGCTGAACCCAGTCACATAACCCTGTGGCTGGTAACATGCTTAAAACTTTCAAAGAACACAGGCAGTCCAGACATAAGATAGCGCTACCTGCTTACAAGTATCCAGCCCCCCTGATGATGGAGATGCCTTTTTGTGGAAGAGGAGTTTGAGTCAGCGTCTTTCACTTCAGCTTGAGAATCTCACCTTTGCCTAGGGTCTGGGATCGTGTTCCCGCCCATTCTCTCCCAACGGGTGAGCTTTCCCTCCATTGTTGAGATGGAATATAACCTATCTTGTACCATGGGTTCCTTTCAAATTACTGGCCGGTCGCCTTCTTGCCTCTTGGGATATGAAGGAGACGTTGGCTCTTCTGCTCATGTTGGATCCATTCTTGGTCCTGAGTCACTTGTGTCTTTCCAGGGGCCATGGGCTGACAAAGTGGAGCCCATTTCCTGGGCATGTGTCTGAATATGGTTGATTCTGCTGGGAGAGTGTTGAGCTTCATGCCTGTAGACCTCCATGATTTTCCTGGAATTAGCCAAGCTTGATTACCTGATTCCTTCCTACACTTCCTGCTGCACCCTCCCCTCAGGTCTGTTTCTGGCAGTCTGATTAACTGTATGGTGGTGGGAAGTAGCAGGCTTCCCACAGACCAGGAGGATATGGTCACTTCCTTTGCTCCCGTCTCTGCCTCTCCTCCTCATTTTGAAGGACCTAAATAGGACTGTCTTCAGCTTCAGAGAGTCTTTCGGGCCTGCCCTTGAAATCCAGCCAGAAAATGTTGGCTTTCATGTTATATGCTGTGACCTGTACAACACTCCTCTGTGTTGACATTGCACACCTGTTATTCCCCCTCAATTACTGTCAGACCACCTCTCTCTGTCTCTTCGGCACTTCCTGTCCTTCCTCCCTCCCTCTTGAACACTCCACCTCCCCTTGTCTTCCCCTTGGCCCTCCCTCCCACTTTCCTTCCTTCTCTCCTTCTTTTTCTCTTTTCCTCTCCATCACTGCCTCCCTCTGTCCCCATGGTCTTCTTTGAACTCTGGCCCCCTCACACATTTCCTCCCTCGATCTCTTCCTCTTGTCCCCATTTCTCTCTCTCTATCTCTCCCTCCAAACTCACCATGGCTCTCCCTCTCTCCTCGTTGGTCTTCCCCTCCACTCCTCCTCCCATCCTCTGTGACTGGAAGGACTTACTATGGAATCTGAGGTTGTGTCGGTGGGTTGGTGGGGAAGAGAATTGTTAGAAATTACATATTCATGAAATCAGGAGGGAGCAGGTCTCCTGCGCTGAGATTTCACCATTCTCCCCCATGGTACCCAGGCATGTGGAGGAATATAGTTCTCCAATGAATTTCGACAAGGTCCTGCCATTCTTTGGCAAGAATTCCTACCTCTGGAATGAACTCATTGTAATCGAGTATGTCCTTAGCCTGCCTGGTAAGAGGCTACTGTGTGTTTGGGTGGTGGATGGTGCAGGGTTGAAACTGAACAATTCTTCATGGAACGGCACAGAACTCAAACACCTACACCCAGCAGGATTCATCCCAAACCTCACATGAACAACAATAGCACACAAGGAAAAATCATACACAAGCTCCTCATGATTATCTACCACATATCATTTGTCCTGATGTCCTGGAGCCTCACTCTGCCCCATGTTTTACCACCTCACATCTACTTATCTCCTGTGCATGAGATCCTCGTTGACAAGGCTATCTCCCATGTCTGAACTCCACATTCATCATGTAGTTGAGCATGTCGTTTTCCTGGAAACTGGTCTTGGCTAATTACTGGGGGAGATTCTCTATCTGCAGTGGGTCAAGGAGACATGACTTCATTTAACATTTGTCAGTGCATATTTCTGAGAAAGAGAGAAAGAAATTCAAGCAGGGGAGGAGCCAAGAGAGGGAGACACAGAATCTGAGGCCGTTTCTAGGGCTTGAGCTGTCAGCACAGAGCCTAACGTGGAGCTTGGACTCACGAATTGTGATATCATGACTTGAGCTACAGGTGGACATTTGACCCACTGCGCAGCCAAGCGCCGCCTAGAATTTGGATTCAGATGATACGGAAAGAGGGTCACCACCAATACCAACATTCCTGTGCTAAGAGCAAGGATCTGGAACATAGCATGTGCAGAGACAGCAAGGACCCCCTAGCTCGGAGCATCCTCAGCGCCTGCTCGTTCTTAGGATCCACTCAACACTTTGAAATCCCTTGGGATTCAGCACCTCCCATGCTGTCTTCACACATTAGGGCAAGGGGCAAGGGGTGACTCTTCACAGATCCCATGTATTACAGGCCTGTGGGCACTGCCTGTAGGCCGTCACTGCTGGTGATGTCTGAATGAGCTCTGTCGCGCTGCATGTGTTTCTTTGTGTGTTCCCGTGAAGCACTCGGTCTTCAGCAGCCTTTGGTACCCAGAAGGAAGTGCATGGCCCACAGGATGCAGCTGCACTCCTACCTGGCAATTAGGGGTACAGGGAGAGAGAAGGAGAGATGTAGGAATAGGGAGGAAAGAGTAGGGAAACTAAAATGATCAGAGAGACATGGAGACAAGAGAGGAACAAGAAGGGACACAGAGGGAGGAGGAGGAAAGGGAGGGAGGCTGAGTTGGAGATAGCAAGAGAGGAAGTGTGTATGTGTTTATGTGTGTGTGAACTAGTGGATATACCTGAGACTGACTGAAGGAGTGTGTGCAGAGGGGGCAGCTTTAAGGAGGGGACGAAGGGAAGGGGTGATTGTGGGAGTGGGTATGCCTGAGGGTGTAATAGACTCTTTCCCCAGCATTACCAACCCACTCTTTGTCGGTTCCCACCCCTGCACTCCCTTCACAAAGACTGCACACTCTGCCTCACGTATGGCTGGTGGTCGTAGTCACTGATATTCTCTACAAGAGCCTCTGCCTACGTAGATGTATGCAGAGCACAGGGTAGTGGACACTGAAAACTCCCTCCCTCTGCAGCATGTTCAGTGACTGTGTCTGATGATATCCCACAGGGAGCATATGGGAGCACCATCATGGTAGTTTCTGAACCCTGAGTTTGGACATCCCTGTTCCTGTGCACGCCGATCCCTATCCTTGAACTTCCTCACTTTCTCAGGAAACAGAATAGCCGAAGAAACTGCCCTTTCTCCCCACTTTTGTCCTAATCCTCCCCCAATCCCCTCCTGCTTCATTAGACCTTCGCATCCTCACATGCTGGCACCACATGTGAACCTTTCCTAGGTAAAAGGTCATAGTACCAACCATTCCATGTAATTCCAGTGTGCAGGCACAGAACCCAAATACCTTCAGACAGTTGGATATATTCAGGGACTCACCCCAAACAGTTACACAAAAAATATTACACAAGCATAAAACACTCAAAAGCACTTCAAGGTGTTTATCTACAATTAAATAGCTGTTCACAAGGATGGGGCTTCACTCTGCCCCACATTTTGCCAACACGCTTGTGCTTATTTCCTGTCCAGTAGAATTCTGCTGACCGCTGGTGCACATATGAAGGTTTTCCACTGGTATTATTGAAGTATGCTGCACCTTCATAGTCTTCTCGAAACGTGGAGGCTCCCTGGATATAGACACAGACACATACGCGCGCGCACACACACACACACACACACACACACACACACACACACACACATGACAGGTGAGTATCTTTCCTGGGCCAAATGTAAGGTTGCTGGAGTGTTTCAAATCAGAATTGTGATGGGACGGTGTGGTAAGCTATGGCAAGAGTGACAGTGACTCATGAGTACAGCCAAAATGTAGAACAGTGGTAGGAGGTTTGAGGCTGGGGTTCATGCTCATGGAAAAACACTTCTCACAGGTATAGCAGTCAGCTTTGGATGTGACGGTTTATCATTCATACTCCCTGGCCAGTCCACCTGCCTGAAGCCTCCGAGAAGACTCAAAACCTCTTTGACACCTCACTTCTTCACACTCCCTGACTCAAGCTGATGCCCGTTTGATTTGGCGGGGCTATCCTTGAACTACTGTGAGCCTCTGTTTCTCCATGAGGAAAGCAATTGTTCCATGGACCCCACGGGAAACATTTCAATGTCCACCCCATGGGCTCCTCACTTGTCTCCCTCTCAGATCCCTGTCCTGGTGTCCTCTTCCTGTTGAAATAGGGCAGGGGATTGGGCTACAGGTCCTCAATGATTATCTGGCAGGGGAAACAGACCAGGGCTCAAGTCCATATCCCAGGAAGCTGGGGAACACACAAAAATAATCTCCTTTGCATGACACAGAATCCTACTTCAGAATCCTGCAAGAGCCGGCAAAGCGGTGGTCACACAACCAGTTGAAAAAGTTAATAAGCTTGCTGTTGTCATGTCTGCGTCTGTAAGACTCTGGTTGGTAATTTGGGTACCACTGGATGAGACTGGAATGAGAGCCCTGTATCCTAGAGAAGGATGTGTATGCGAGAAAGTTTTGGAGAAGGATTCATGGTCATCCCTCCCCTAGCTGCCGCCCACACATGCAGTGGCCAGTGACCAGCAAGAGTAAGGTTATACTCCTTAGCAATGACCTCATTCTGGAAGTAGGTGTTCTTGTCAAAGAACAGCAGGATCTCCCAGCATCCCTGGGAAACTTGTGTTCCTCCATCTGTCATGGTTTAGTGGGTCAGAAATGTGAAATCTGGACCCGGGAGACCTCACCCCTCCTGATTTCAGGAACACATCTCCTCTCCATCACGGCCCTCCCACCACCGCACCAAAGCATCCTGCCTCCGTTTCCATGGCCAGACCTTCAAATCGTTCAGGTAGCGAAGCATGTCCTCACCTTGCTTACTAATCATGGCCGACATCTGAGGGTGGTTCATCAACTGCTGGATATCAAGGAGCCTTGGAGTGCTGGACATGAAAGATGTAGAACCAGAGACCACATTAGGACAGCAGCACGGCACAAATGTCACCTGTGGTCCCCCAGGTTCCCCGGGCTCCGCGTAGGATGCTCAAGGCCCAAAGGGTCCCAGGATTCTGCACGGCTCTGTTAGGCACACACAAATGGCTGTATATGCCAGCACACCACATCCCAGGCTCATTCCTGTGTGCTGATAACTAGACAGTACACCTGTGTACGCAGAGCACACACTGTGGCTTGGGCTGACCAGGCGGGCATTCTCACACCATTTGCGGATCCAGAGAGCTGAGAGGGACAAGAAAGAGGCCTCCCAGGCTATTCTGTGTGGACGTGACCTGGTGTGAGTCCTCCATCAGACCTGGAGCCCCAGGCCCCCAACCCTTCCTTCCAAACGACACCTGGATATCTAGGGAGAGGCTGTAAGTGAAAGCACATCCCGTCCACACCAGAACCGGATATGAAGGTACAGGCTGTAAGTGAAAGCATATTCCATCCACATCAGACCCGGATATGAGGGGAGAGGGTGTAAGGGAAAGCACATCTCGTACACACCTGACCAGGATATGAATGGAGGGGCTGTAAGTGAAAGCACATCCGGTCCACACTAGACCCGGATATGAAGGGAGAGGCTGTAAGTGAAAGCACATCCCTTCCACACCAGACCCGGATATGAAGTCAGAGGCTGTAAGTAAGAGCACATCCCGTCCACACCAGACCCGGATAAGAAGGGCGAGGCTATAATGAAAGCACATCTCGTCCACACCTGACCCGGATATGAAGGGAGAGGCTGTAGGTGAAAGCACATCCCGTCCACAACTTACCCAGATATGAAGAGAGAGGCTGTAAGGGGAAGCACATCCCGTCCACACCAGGTCGAAATATGAAGGGATACGCTATAGGTGTAAGCACATTCCGACCACACCACACCCGGATATCTAGTGAGAGGCTGTAAATGAAAGCACATTATGTCCACACCAGACCCGGATATGAGGGGAGACGGGGTAAGTGAAAGCAAATCCCATCCGCACTAGACCTGGATATGAAGAGAGTGGGCGTAAGTGAAAGCACATTCAATCCACACCAGACCCGGATATAAAGGGAGAGGCTGTAAGTGAAAGCACACCCTGTCCACACCAGACACGGATATGAAGTCAGAGGCTGTAAATGAAAGCAAATCCCGTCCACACCAGACCCAGATAAAAAGGGCGAGGCTGTAATGAAAGAACATCTCGTCCACACCTGACGCGGATATGAAGGGAGAGGCTGTCAGTGAAAGCACATTCTGTACTCACCAGTCCCGGATATGAGGGGAGAGGCTGTAAGTGATAGCACATCTCGTCCACCCCAGACCCGGATATGAAGAGAGCGGGTGTAAGTGAAAGCACATCCAGTCCACACCAGACCAGGATCTGAAGGGAGAGGCTATACGTGAAAGCACATCCCATCCACTCCAGACGTGGATATGAGGAGAACGGGTGTAAGTGAAAGCACATCCAGGCCACACCAGACCCGAATATGAAGGCAGAGGCTGTAAGTGAAAGCATATTCCATTCACACCAGACCCGGATATGAAGGGAAGTCTGTAAGTGAAAGCACATCCCGTCCACACCAGACCCGGATATGAGGGGAGATGGTGTAAGTGAAAGCACATCCCGTCTACAGCAGTCCGGATATGAAGAGAGCGGGTGTAAGTGAAAGCACATCCAGTTCACACCAGACCCAGATATGAAGGGAGAGGCTGTAAGTGAAAGCACCTCCCGTCCACACCAGACCAGGATATGAAGAGAACGGGTGTAAGTGAAAGCACATCCAGGCCACACAAGACCCGGATATGAAGGCAGAGGCTGTAAGTGAAAGCACATAACGTCCACACCAGACATGATTATGAAGGAGAGTCTGTACGTGAAAGCACATCCCGTCTTCTTCAGACCCGGACATGAAGGGAGAGGCTGTAAGTCAAAGCACATAACGTCCACACCAGACCCGATTTTGACGGGAGAGACAGTACGTGAAAGCACATCCCGTCCAAAACAGATCCAGATAAGAAGGGATAGGCTGTAAATGAAAGCACATCCTGTCCACACCACACCCAGATATGAAGAGAGAGGCTCTAAGTGAAAGAACATCCCTTCCACACCAGACCTGGATATCTAGGGAGACCTGTACATGAAAGCACATTCCTTCCACACCAGACCCGGATAATGAGGGAGATGATGTAAGTGAAAGAACATTCATTCCTAAGCACACCTGGATAACTAGGGAGAGGCTGTAAGTGAAAGCACATCCCGTCCACACCAGAACCAGATATGAAGGGAGTGGCTGTAAGTGAAAGCACATCCCATCCACAACAGACCCGGATATGAAGGGAGAGGCTGTACGTGAAAGCACATTCTGTCCACAACAGAACCGGATATGAGGGGAGAGGGTGTGGTAGAGAGCACATCACGTCCACACCAGACTCGGATATGAAGAGAGAGAGTGTAAGTAAAGCACATCCAGTCCACACTACCCGGATATGAAGGGAGTGGCTGTAAGTGAAAGCACATCTCTTCCTCACCAGACGCGGATATGAAGGGAGAGTCTGTAAGTGAAACCACATCCCATTCACAACAGACCAGGATATGAAGGAAGATGCTGTAAGTGAAAGCACAATCCATCCACACCAGACCCAGATAGGAAGGGAGAGGCTGTATGTGAAAGCACATTCCGTCCACACCCGATCTGAATATGAAGGGAGAGGCTGTACATGAAAGCACATCCCGTCCACACCAGACCAGGATATGATGGGAGAGACTGTAAGGGAAAGCATATCTCCTTCACACCTGACCCAGATATGAAGGGAGAGGCTTACGTGAAAGCACATCCCGTCTACACCAGACATGGATATCTAGTGAGAGCTATAAGTGAAAGCACATCCCGTCCACACCAGACCTGGATATGAGAGTAGAGGCTGTAAGTAATAGCACATTTCGTACACACCTGACCCGGATATGAATGGACAGGCTGTAAGTGAAAGCAATTCCCATCCACATTAGACCCAGATATGAAGGCAGAGGTTGTTAGTGAAAGCATATCCCGTCCAAACCTGACCCAGATATGAAGGGAGAGACTGTAAGTATAAGCACATCTCGTCCCGATCTGATCCGGA